>JAOWBW010001641.1:0-236064 GCA_026119855.1 Campanula takesimana
GGAGAGTCGTAAACGAGCTAGTTGCGTTGTAGATGGACCTAGATGTATACTCCCTCCGTCCCACCTCACTTGAGACCCAAGGGGTAGGCACAAGAATAAATGAAAAGTAATTTATGTGTGGTAGAAAATGAAAAGAGATAATGACTGGGATAAATAGTAGTGTTGGTTGAATAAATTGAGTGATGGAAAATGAAGAGAGAGAATAAGTAGTGGGGTAGATTAAATATAAAATTATATATAAAAAAAGAGAGTTTCAAGTGAGCTGGGATGGACCAAAATGAAAATAAGTCTCAAGTGAGCTGAGACAAAATGAATATGTATTTAAGAGGTCAGTAGTAATGTTGAAGTGTGGCAATGTTAACGTTAAAAGAGTATGGGAGAAAAGGTGGGGATAACGTCAAGTCCGCATGGCCGGTCCAGATGCTAATCCTGCTAATAAAGCCTCTTACATCTGTTTGGACCGAACGAGACTTCTGAATGGTCCAAAAACCCGTATTTTTGAGCTATTTAGATACCTCACCCCAAACAAACAACCTTAAGTCTCATTCTTAAAATGGCAAATGGTGAATAGTATTTTAAGCAACTTTCTCCTTAGAAGAATGGTAATGCTGAGTAAACTAACAAAGTAACCCGCGTACTACTCCATATTATCATATTTATCTTTGTACTATTGAAACAACCAATCTAAGGCTCCGTTGTTTCACCGTAATATGTTTTACGGAAAATGTTTTACATGTTTTCCGGTGTTTGGTAACCAAAATGGAAAAAAGTCAAATGTAAAATATTTTACGATCAATGGAAATAACCTAGGTTTTCCGTAAAACAACTTACGGATTTCTCCTCCGTAAGTCATTTTACGGAAAATGTTAACTCCCTCACTCACACACCCAACTCCCCCATACAACCCCACCCTACCCACTCCACCTCCACCTCCAACCCCATCCCCACCCTCCAACCTTACGTTCCCTCCCCCTCCATCCACCCCAACCCCCCCGCCCCACCACCCACCCAAAAAAAAACTTTTTCTTTTCACTCATATTAAAATTATCTTTCAACACCCATTGCCTCCACCCCCTTTACCCCCCCCACCCCCACCCCCCCCCCCCCCCCAAAAAAAAAAAACGAACTTTTTTTCACTCATATTAAAATTATTTTTGAACACCTCCCCCGCTCCCCACTACTCCACCCCTAACCCCAGCACCCACCCCCAACTACCCCACCCCTACCCCCACCACCCACCCCCACTACCCACCACCCACCTACACCCTACCTACCCCCAATTTTTTTCCACTCTTATTAAAATTATTTTCTAACAACTCCCACATTCGTGCTCCCTACCCCCACTACCCCACCACCAACCCCCACCACCCAAAAAAAAAAAACTTTTTCACTCATATTAAAATTATTTTTGAACACCTCCCCCACCCCCACCTACCCCACCCACCCCACCCCACCCAACCCCCCCACCCACATTCAAATTTTTTCTCATAATAATTCTTTTCCTCATATTAATTTTTTTTTTTTTCATATGAAAATATTTTTCGGAAAACATTTTCCTCAGATTTACCAAACAACCAAAAACATGTTTATGTCATTTTTCGGAAAACATTTTATGGGAAATCATTTTCCGGAAATTGTTTTACGCGAAACAAACGGAGCCTAACATGCGTACTATTTATAAATCACAAAAGTAACCCAAATCGTCAACTAGTGTTAATGAAAAAGTTAATGAGCTTTATATTTTTAACAAATATTGCTATTAAAATTTTCAAAATGCCCCATAACCTAATAGACCCCTCTTTTTTTGCTTAATTACGTGTTAAAATGACTTATCTATCTTATTAACATTTACAGTATCTATTAAACACTGTCATAATTATGATAGAATTATTGGAATAAAGATAGAATTAGTGGATTTAAGATTATTTTTTAAAATTGTTTACCATTATATAAATATTTTTTTAGCAAACGTTTACCATTATATCTAAATACCCTTTCTCTCCTACCTTTATTTGCCTCCACCGGTCACAGTCAATAGAAGTCGAACCCACCATTGTCACCACCGTCCACCGTCGTCTACCTGCTACTCCATCCAAATCTTCCATTTCTAAACATCAAAATTGCTTAAATTAAAAATAGAGAACAGACTGCATGCAGTCTCCTCCGTCACCAAAGTCACCACTGGTTCAATAGCAAGTACTCCATCCATCCAAAGTAAGAGTCTCATTTTCCTTTTCGGTCTGTCTCAAAGTAAGAGTATCATTCTTAAAATGGCAAAAAATCTTTACTATTCATCCCACTCATTCTCTCTCCTATTTTACTTTTATATTCCATCCATCCCAGAGTAAGAGTCTCATTTTTCTTTTTGGTCTGTCTCAGAGTAAGAGTATCATTCTTAAAATGACAAAGAATCTTTACTATTCATCCCACTCATTATCTCTCCTATTTTACTTTTATACTCACAACACCAATCAATTCACTATTCTCTCTCACTCATTCTCTCTCATACTTTACTTTTACACTAACAACATTTACATCACATCCAATATTTATTAATAAGCGTGCAATTGAGGGGTGAGACTCTTACTCCGTGACGGAGGGAGTACCATTTTTGTTTACTCAGAAAGAAAACGAAGATTTAGAATAAAAAAGCCAAATCAAACACATACAAACACGAACACCCACACAAATCTAAAATCTAACACACGAATCACACCCATAAATTTGTAGATCTGGAATATCTAACAAGCATTCCAACACACAACAGTAGATCTGAGCAGATCTAACACCTATAAACACACACACACACATACAAACACAGTAGCAGATGTTGTAGATCTAACACATAAACATACCCCACACGGTCAAGAACATACAAACACACCAAGAGATAGAGATTGAAGAGAGAGAGCGAGAAAGAAAGACGACAATGAAAGAAGATGGCGATGACGGCTCAGGCAAGAGAACGACGACGATGGCGCAGGCAAGAAAATGTCGACGACGGCGCAGGCAAGAAGACGGCGGCAACGTTCTGGTGGTGAGAGAGTGACGGAGAAGGTGAAGTCAGTTTGGGCCCAAGGATATGAGAAGAATAAAAGACGTAGGAGATAGAGAAAGCATGGTTACAAAATAGTGGCCAGATAGGGGCACAAAAGGTCACAAAATCTTGCTCACAACATGAGGTGGCGATATTTTATAGGTTGCATCGATAATGGACTCGCCACACTCTAATTAAAAACACCAATAACATCATTACACTTAGGATTTTGTGAGCAAGATTTTGTGACTTTTTTGTACCCCTAGTATTATTCTTAGAATTATCTGTGTTAGGTTAATTATCGATCTTAATGATAAATTTAAGTGGGCCAACTTTAATATATTAGTATTAAAAACTTGATATTTTGGGATTTTGCAATTTTAACTAGGACATTCAAAATGGGGGGTAATTTGATATTTTTTTTATTGTAACATCCGTTAAATTAGTAACGCCAGTTAACATTTATAACATTCATAAACAATTTGGGTCAATTTGAGTAATTTATGAATAGTACGCATGTTAGTTTAGTTGTTTCAATAGTACGGAGGTAAATATGATAATCTGGAGTAATACGGAGTTAGTACGCGGGTTAGTTTGGTAGTTTACTCTTGTAATGCTTGTGCATTTTTTAAAAAGAAAAAAGAACCACTCAATTAACTTACCTATTTTGAGGTCATCAACTAGGTCACTCAAATCCTACACCACACAATCTGATTCTCTATAGTAGGGAAGTCAAAATTGTGCCCCCTTTTTGTAAGTCCAATGGATACAATTATAGCACACCAATATTGACCTTCCACAAAAAACTAAACTCAATTCAAAATCCTTTATCTAGCTTATCTATTCTAAACAAGCTCTCCAGTTTGAGCAAGTTTTAAAAATGGCAGAAAATGAACAGTGAAGCTGTTTGCTGTTAATGGAAGTGCTTATAGTGGGAGAGCCCAAATTGCCCTTAAACTAAAAGGTGTCCAACAGAAACAGGCTAGAATGAATTTTATACAAAAAGACACAAGACTGAAGACACCAACAGGCAGCTTCAAGACTGGTCAACAGTGACGGTCATATTATATTCATGCATTGATTTATATAGACAACTTTATGTATATGTATATTTTATCAAGCCAATATATAGTATATCCGAGCAGAAACAATAAAAACAGGTCCATTCTAGATCTTCAATGGGAGAAGAAGTGAAGCTGTTTGCAGCTCCAGGAAGCCCATTTAGTTGAAGAGTTGCTCTTGCTCTTAAACTAAAAGGGATCGAATACGAGTACGTCAGAGAAACTCTGACAAACAAGAGTCCTCTGCTTCTCAAATACAACCCTGTTTCTAACAGAATCCCTGTTCTGTTACACAATGGGAAGCCAATTGTCGAGTCTCTGGTTATTCTAGAATACATAGATGAAGTGTGGGAAGGCAATCAGATCTTGCCCCAAGACCCTTATGAGCGATCCATGGCTCGGTTCTGGGCCAAATTCATCGATGATAAAGTAAGTTATAACTCCCTCCGTCGCAAAATGAGCTAGTACACAATTAATCTTCAATACTTCCATGAAACTACAACTACTAAGCTAGTACACAGTTAATCCGACTTCTATGGAGACAGAATACATAAGCTGATAAGCCCCAATCCCTACTACTAATACTACTTTCTCTTTCTCTAAATGAATGACCAAATTTCATTTTAAAAGACATTCTGAAAATCTCCGTTTTTTAAAAAAATTAGTGACAAAAATTCACATAACATTTAGCTTAACAACAAACTAATGAAAAACAAATTGGTAAATAGACATTTAGGGAGAAAGATTTTTTTTATTTTAAAAAAGAATTCATTTTGCCAAAATAAATGTCTTTTTAAAAAATTTATTGAAAAAAAGGACATTCATTTGGGATAGAGGGAGTACTTACTATTGATGCTTTCGTGTTCAGTGCATTCCTGCTGTTCGGGAGGCGTGTTGGGGCAAAGGGGAGAAACAAGAGAAGGCAGCCAAAGAGGCAAGCGGGTATCTAAAGACACTTGAAGATGAATTGAAAGGAAATAAGTTTTTTGGAGGAGATTCTATGGGTTTTGTAGATATTGCTGGTATGTACAAAGGCTTTTGGCTTAAATTGATTGAAGAGATAAATGGGGTAGAACTTCTGACGAGAGAGAAGTTTCCTATTTTATGTGAATGGAGGGATGAGCTCCTACGCTGCAGCATTGTCAAGGATATCCTGCCTGACAGCGACTACGTTATTCGAGTTTTCACTGCACTCTATGCTAGTTCCTAGTTCCTAGTTCCTAGTTTCTACTGCTAAAAATTTTGTAACAGCCACACTCAAATCATCAAAAAGGATAACATAGCTGAAAATCCAAGATTATAATTTGATGTGCACCAATCATCAAATCTAATATTGTCTTCACTGTCTAAAACTGGAGAAAAGGAAAGTGATTCTCAAAACGAAACCGAACATCCAATGTTTACTTAAAGCTTGTAAAGTTTATCTTTCTCATTTGGCACTTAATCAATAAAAAAGAATGGTTCATGCCTTTGTGAGTTACTGCATTCTCATATCTCACCATCCCAGAGTTCCTCAACGCTCTTGTACTGGCCGTTCTCACTGATAAAACCAGTTCCTCTGACTAGCCTTGCCTGCAAATTTTCAGAAACGTAACAAACATTTTAATACGTGCAAAATATACTCTTTTCGTCAGTGGCTAAAACTTTCAAAAGGTAATAGTAATAAGTGAAGAAATCAGTCACATTAGAACAACAAAAAAAATGTAGAAAGAAAAAAAACAAATGACTCGCCTGTTCAATGTTTGAGAACTTGGTGAATAAGTCCTCTGGAATTGACCAATCAAAGATGTCAAAGTTTTCTTTGATCCGAGATTCATTTACACTCTTGGGAAGTACACTGTGACCCATCTGCAGGCCCCAACGAAGAGCAACCTGAGCCGGACTCTTGCCTAATTTCTCTGCAACTTCAGCTAGAACAGGATGCTTAAGGACCTCACTCTTGAGAAATGTTGAACCGGGAGAACCCAATGGAGAATAACCCTGAAGGTATCATCACACCAAAATAAAAACACAATACACAACCACACACACACATTAAGTAGGATCCGTCATTTCAAGATTACCCGAATACTCCCTCCGTCCCAAAATGATCTTCCCATTTGTTATTTTTCATTGTCTCAAAAAGTTATTCCCATTTCTACAACTTGGGCTTAGAAGTGGACAAACAAAACATGGCTCAGAAGTGCATAAACAAAACATGGCTAGCGAAGCAAGTGTTGATATCCTTAAAAAGTTTGAATAGTCAAAGGAAAAATCAATTTGGGACGGAGGGAGTATCAGTTAGTAGCACAAAAGAAAATTAAGTCAACTTACAGATAGATGAACACCCTTTAATTTACAAAATTCTCGCAGCTTGGACTGTTGCCATGAAGGGTGGCACTCCACCTGGTTGACAGCAGGGGGAACACGAGCTACATCCAACAACTCTCCTAGTTTCTTCACAGAAAAGTTGCTAACACCAATGGCCCGAGCCTTGCCTGAATCATGAAGTGCTTCCATGGCTTTCCATGTGGCAGGTATATCTGCTGTAACAAGGTTTTCAGGCTTAAAGCCAACAGCTCCCTTCTTCATTCGCACAGGCCAGTGGATCTTAAGAAGAAAGCAACAGCTCTATTAGTAGCAGTATTAAGTGCAAACAGAGGTTTGAAGGGAAAGTGAAAGAGTGAAATATAAGCAATCCATCTGACCCGGAACGATAGTCTCACTTTGATTTTAGTGGTCATTGACCCAAATCTTACGAAAATTTAATCATTTTCAAGATTTGTTAAATTTTGTTCTTGATTCACCATTAAGAATACAACTCCGTCCATCTCGGAAAGTTAGTCCCTCTTTTTTCATTGTTAGTTTGAATGAACTTTGAGCAATAATTTAGGTTACTTTTAATTGCACCACTCTAAATTATCAATAACAAATTTTAGATTCTCAATTGGATAATTAAAAGTAACCTAAATTATTGCTCAAAGTTTATTCAAACTATCAATGGAAAAAGAGGGACTAAGACTAACTTTCTAAGACGGAGGGAGTATCAATTACAGTACATTTTTTAAAAATGAGAATAATTAAACTTTCATGAAATCTTGTTCAATATTCATTCTAATTGACCATCAAAGTCGTAGTGGGACTGTCTTTCTGGGACAGAGGGAGTATCTAACAATAACGGTTTATCAATTCAAACTACATTTGTTCACAACGCAAATGAATAAGAAACAAATCTAACAGCTAATCAAAAGCAATTGGTTGCAAGGAAAATGTATTGTTTCTACATTAAATCAATCCCTTGTATTCATTCAGTGTTGGCCTATTAAAGAAAATCCTGCTTTTAGTTTTGTTTGTCCCTAATAGAAGAGTCCCATTTTAAAATTTAGTTATAAAACTTCATTGTTCTACATTATTACTCCCCAAAAACATGGTTTTGCTGTGTAGTTTTAATGAAGTATAAAAGAAGGCATGAAGCTGAATGCTATTAAAAATGTGAGACATTCAACGTGGTAATCTTTGGGGGACAGGGAGAATAATAACATCTTCTGGTGCTTGATTTGAACACCTGAAACATCTTTGGGGGACCGAGAAAACAAGTATAAGAAACTTCCCATAATCCATACATACAAGATATAAATCAAGATAGTCAATCTGCAAATCTTGCAATGTGCTGTCCAATGCCACTGAAACATCTTCTGGTGCTTGATTTGAACACCTGCAAATATTTCAGACAATGGCAAGTTAAAAAACTGGAAAGTTCCATAACATTCGAACAAAAGTTAGAGACCTTGGAAACAACAATATGACTCTTTATTTATGTATCTTCTTTTTATCTTTTAACATCACCTGAATCAAATAAGCTTTTTTTAAGACGTGATGAGTGTAGGACCATTCTATTTTCTTTTCATTTCTCTATATTGACGGATCTGATCTATATATAGGACTGTTGTGCATATACACACATATATCCAATTCGAGTATACCATTTTAAGAAGAAAAGGATCAGGGCAAACCAGAGTTTTGAGGTAATCCACAAATCCTCTCGCTTCACCACACCATCTTCAAACAGCTTCTTCATAGTTGAACCAATCTAAAAGCCAAAACGAATGTCATGATGTCATATATACTAGCTTTTCTAGTACATATTTGTGTACATGTATACAAAAACAAGTTAAGGGTTACATGCCCAGAATTGGCTCTTATCAGAGAAACTCCACATGGCTCAATGCCATAGTATTTTTAAAGCATGTATAACCAAGAGTCTAAAACTATCCCATAAAATCCCCTTTTTTCAAGACTCAAGACAGTTCAGGCATTTTCATAATAAGAACAACCGTTTAATATCAAAAGCTAAAGAGGTAGTTAGTTGACCTAATACCATAAACCTAACACCATACCCTGAACTTCTGACGGTCCATTAATCTAAATTTTGTTTCCAACATAAAAACTTGAGACTTTCCAACCACAAGAAACTATCTAATGAATTGACGATGGTAAAATAAATACTCATGAGACATAAACCAAGAAAACTTCCACACCTCTTTTTCATTGCCATAAGCTTGAGCACAATCAATATGGCGGTACCCGACCTGCAGACCGAAAAAACACAATTGACTGATTTAGTCACATTATGCAAAGGAATGAAGAAGTACCTTAAGCAACGAGAGCTCTTTACACAAAACATATCAAAACAAAAGCATGTTATCAACATAGAATTAAGCAACACAATAGCATGTCAGAAACATGAAAAATTAAAACTTTCTATCAAATATTTTGCATAAAAAGCAGCAAAGCGATGCCTGGTCAATTGAAAGGAATCACGATAACTTTTATTCTTGCATGAAAAACAATAAGATTCTGAAATTCCAAGATCAGTTACATTAAAAAATGAAAAATGTAAATATAATATTGCATAGTACATAAGTGAAGTTAAAACCATGTGATATGGTTCACATCTTCTTTATAATTACTATGTCTTCAATCTCATAAATTAAAAGATTAAAGAATCTCCAACAAATAGCAGCTCAAAATCTTTTCAGCCTCTCCTGACAAATAAATTATGATACCGCAGAACTTTGTTTTCTTCTTGAACTTAATTATAGGCAAGTTTTATAGAGCTAGAGAAACAATGACCCCAAACGAGCCTCTTAAGTGGACACATGGTATAAAGACGATTTCATTTCCACTTTAATGAGAGACAACCATTTTAATGAGACAAAAAAAAGGAAAAAAAAAATAGAAGGAAAAAATTATTCAACCTATTTAGAACCTTTAGTTCATACCCAGTCTAGCCTAGTAAAGTTGGCAACATTTGTTGTTCATACATAAGAACAACCAAAAATGAAATATTCGAAGTTCAAAATTCTGGCTTCTTTTCCATGAATTCTTGGAGTAAAATAATGTGGAAGTTAAAGCTGACAACTTGTCGAGATCCTAACAAGAATCGTAGAAAGTCCCCGACAGAAAACTACTAAACATATTACATATGATTCCGGAACACATATTTATTGAAAGAAGTATGTAACAAATCTATTTGACTGTTTACAAACACAAATTACATTCCTTCTAGCAAA
The DNA here is from genome assembly GCA_026119855.1 of Campanula takesimana. Lineage (NCBI taxonomy): Eukaryota > Viridiplantae > Streptophyta > Magnoliopsida > Asterales > Campanulaceae > Campanula > Campanula takesimana. The sequence continues at coordinate 9,651 of JAOWBW010001641.1, forward strand.
GAAAATACAGCATACCAACCGTCTGACGAAAAGACAAAAAAAAAAATGCAACTTGAAAAAGATCAATTACACAACAGTCAACCCCAATAATTGTTCCAACTTGCACTAAAAAGACTCAAACCATAACATGTACGGTGCATTGGCGGAGGCACAAGGGGGCAAGCAGGGGCAACTGTACATACAAATGTATTCCCTCCGTCGCACTAAAATTTACTCCTTCCATCCCCTACTTTTTCCTACCAAATGGGAATGCACGACGATTAATAAAATATGTTGGAAAAGTGATTGTTGTAAGTGTGTAGGAGAGAGAAAACAAGTTAGTGGATAGTCGTTGTGATTGAGTAAGAGAGAGAAGATAGAACATTTTAGGTAAGTAGCAATAAGTATGGGACACTAAAAGGAAAATAAGTAGCGATAAGTATGGGACGGGGGGAGTACACTTTTATTTTTAAGACGGAATTATGTAAGAAAAGTGAGGTAGGTGAGTAAAAATAAGGTCGATGTTAAACAACTATATATACTCCCTCCATTCCGGGTAAGTTGCAACATGGAAGGGGAAGCACAAAAATTAAGAAAGGAGAATAATGAGTGGTTGGGAGGAAGAGAGAGAATGAGTGGAGAATAATGAGTGGTTGGGGGGAAGAGAGAGAATGAGTGGAGAATAATAAGTGGTTGGGAGGAAGAGAGAGAATGAGTGGAGGATTATAAAAATAATAAAGAGTTTCCTTATTTGGCATTGTTGCAACTTAAGTGGAATGCCCAAAATGGCAAATTGTTGCAACTTACCAGGAACGGAGGGAGTATATGTTAAATCTTTGGATAGTTTGTGTTTTACTCCATTTGTCTCAAAATAATTTCAACATTTGACTATTCAATTTGTTTGTGCACTTTTAAGCCTAAACCGTAAAAATGAGAAGGATTTTTTGGGACGATGAAAAATGACAAATAAAAATATCATTTTGGGGCAAAGGGAGTATATGTGTTGAATCGTAGATGCTTTATTGTCACCATTAAAGTTAGTACTTAACTATATCGTTAAAGTTAGTACTTAACTATATATGTCTATGCCTAAAATTGTATTGTACAGAATATAGGAACCCCGAAAGAAAAAATCCAAAAGAGAAAAAAAAAAATCCCCATTCATCATTCCTTGGTCCCAGCATATTCCCCCCCCCCCCCTCCTTCGATTTCTGGCTCCGCCACTGGTACGGTGTACACCTCTTTCTGGCCAAATGAACTATACTATTTAAGTAACTTGAGAAAACAGATCAATCTATTATCAAATTATGTTTTCTAAATCTGAGACAAAATTAAAAATGAAGCAGATCAATTGTTCCAGTAACATCAAATGATCGGAAACGTCAAAATTAGGTCAATTAATTTCTAAAAAAAGAAAATTAAAAACAGCAAAAACAAAAAAAACACGAACAGATTATAATCAAATAAAATCTCAGAATGGGACAATAGAAAATGCACATTCATGAATATATATATATATATATATATATACATATAAATATACCATGAGAATCATACACAAACACACAGACACAGATATACGGAGGGATGGACCTTGATGGCGGTGGCGACAGCTTCGCCGACGACACCAGGATCGGCCTGCCAGGTACCGAGGCCTACAGACGGAATCTTGGTTTTGTTGAACAGTTCAAAGTAACGAATGCCGTTCGCCATTTTTCACGATGATTTCGAAACTTCAGAAAGCTTCGAGAGGGAGAGAGAAAAATTGAGGAATTTGGTCAGTCCGGTTGGGCCTGTTAAATAGCACTCCCTCAGCAGCAGCAGCAGAAGTGTCACTTAGTATTATTTTCCTTTTGGTTCGTCTTAGCATAAGTGTCACTACCCAAAATGAAAATATTTTAATATATTTATATTTAACCAACACCACCATTTAACCCCACTCATTCTCTCTCTTCATTTTCCACAATCATTTTATTCAACTAACACTACTATTTACTCCACTCATTCTCTCTCTTCATTTTCTACCACACCTACTACCTTTTCTTAATCCCGTGTCTCAAAAATTGGTGACACTTCTGCTGGGACGGAGGGAGTATATAACTTACTCCCTCCGTCCCTATTTAATTTACAAAATTTGTTATTTTAGTTGTCTCATTTTAATTTATAAAATTCCAGAAAAGAAATGTTAATAAGTTTAAAATAATAGAACACACTTATCATACTCACACCAACTTACAAAATTTGTTATTTTGGTTGTTCTATTTTTTTAAATAATGTGTCCAATTCAAAATTTGTAAGTTAAAAAATGACCGAAGGAGTATAAGTGAACTCGGTCTAAATGTGCTATAATAATCTACGGTTGTAATTTCATAACGTGGATCTAATGAAACGCAAAAACGACTTCAATTCCAAGGTTTTTTTTTTTAACAATTCAATTCCAAGGTATTTAAGACATTTCTTATTTATTTTTATAAAATTTGAGTCAATCTTATAAAAATCTATTTTACATTAATAAATGTGTAAAACTTGTTTTACATTAAAAAAAATATTTTTTACATTAAAGAAAGAAAATAAATTTTTCACTAAAACAAATATAAAACATGTTTTTCTCAAAGTATCTACTTACTATATTTTAAAAGGAAAAAAAAATAGTACGTACTACCTTTATCCCTAAATGAGTGTCCAAATTTCATTTTAAGGGATACTGAAAATCTCAACTTTTTGAACAATTTGGTAACAACGATTCATATATAATCTTGTAATCTCCTTTCCAAACCTTTAGTTTTGCACGTATAAAGAAACCGGTGAAAAAAATTTCGAAAAAAAAAATGTTTAGAGAGAAAGTTATGTTAAAAAAGACACTCATTTAGGGACAAAGATTTCTTGAAAATTGACACTCATTTAGGGACAGTGGGAGTATAAACATTTCTTATTTTGTGACATTGTAATTAAATGGTTTGGTGGGATGAAATGAATTGATAAGCCTTAAAGGAAATACCAGCCGGCCGTATAAATGCCCAATCTAATTGGAAGGCATCTAGAAGGTCCATGCACCAAACACTCTCTCATTATAACTTTTACTACCATGCTCATAAATAATTTTAATATAAGAGTTGGATTTATAAAATAATCAGTTTATTCTATTTATGAAAAATTACTTTTAGAAATGAAAGGTGGAGTCCTTAAATGAGTGATTCATTAGTAAAAGTCGAGCTTCACAATATGTGAAGTCTAAAGTTCGATCTTCTAAGTCTCCTGACAATGGACATCGTAAACAAAATGAATGCCAACTTATACTTAAATTTGGTCATAGAATGGGAGGGTAGGTAGAGCTTGATTTCGTGATTTATATTGGTCCAAATTAAGGGCCCACAAAAATGACTGAGCGCCTTAAATAATTGATCTGTACCATCACAAATAATTGCAATTTTATATTTAAAATGCGGACATTATCATAATTTGTTGGAGCTTATTTTAAAATACATAGAGGCAGTATCGTAATTAAACAAAAAATATTAACACACTAACACTAATTAACACCAACACGCTCACTCTTTTACACTAACGACACTTGCAATTAAAAACACTATCAATAGCACCAAAACACTATATTAATACTGAAATTTAATAGCATTGACGCTCCAGTATGAAGAGTGTCGATGCATGTGTTATCGACGAACGCGATTGTGTTGGGAGAGTCTTAAGCGAGCTACTTGTGTTGCGGACGGACCTAGATGTATATGTGTTTAAGAGTGTCGGTTGTATTGTTGAAGAGTGTTGATGTTAATTTTAAAAGAGTGCTAGTGGATAGTGTTAAAAATATGAGTAGTAGTGTTTTAGAGTGCCGGGAATATATGTTAATGAGTTACGATTGTTAAAAAATGACACCACTCGTTTAATATTTGTTTCAATTATTTATAGAAATGACACCGCACATTTTAAAATAAATTCATGTTATTTACCGAAATGCCATATGCATTTCAAACAAGTTTTGATTATTTACAAAAATGTGATAGCGCATTTTTAAAAACTTATTTTTCCTACATTTTATGATTTTTCAAAAAAAATATTACATGCTCTTAAAAAGTTATTTTTCTTAAGTATTAGCGGGAAATGATTTTTCCTATTAAAATAAAAGATACTACTCCCTTTGTTCTTAAATGAGTGTCCAAAATTCATTTTAAGGGACACTGAAAATCTCAACTTTTTAAACAATTTGGTAACAACGATTCATATATAATCTTGTAATCTCTTTTCCAAACCTTTAGTTTTGCACGTATAAAGAAACCGGTGAATTTTTTTCGAAAAAAAAAAAAACATTTAGGGAGAAAGTTATGTTAAAAAAAATACTCATTTAGGGACAAAAATTTCTTGAAAATTGATACTCATTTAGGGACAGAGGGAGTAGGTATTTACATGAAAGAAAGAAAGAAAGAAAGAAAGAAAGAAAGAAAAGGAATAAGAATTATTTGGAACGAAATAAAACAAACACGTAAGTACAAGAACCAAAGTCGGATTACACATCCTCCCAATTCAAATAAGACCCCACCACTTAAACCATAAAATTTCCAAGTACCTTTCAATTCAACTAATTGGACAAAGCACAAACATGATGGTCACCTTTAACCAAATCCAATCAATTAATTAAGCCAATAAATAGAATAAAATAAAATTAGATGAACTAGTAACATAAAAATGACGTTAGAGCAAAAATAAGAACGGTGTTGTTAGAGCTATAATAGCGGACTGCTGTTTGATTAAATATGTGAGTCAATATTTATATTTTAAAAAAATGTGAAAAAAAAATGATTTTTATACTTTAAGTATAAGAGGCGAATTTGTCTAATATATCAAGTATAAAAGTTTGACAAATATTTGACCAAATAACACTAGCATTTTTTTTCTTGAAAATGAAAAAAAAATATATATGAAAAAAGATACTCTTATACGTTATAAGAGACAAAATAGTTTTGTACATCAGTTATAAGAGCTGACTGGGATTTGACGAAAAAAAGTGAGTGTGGACACCTCATTCAGCTAGCACGGGATAGGAAGGCAGCTAAGTTTTTTGGCCAACGAGGGGTATCTATGGGATTTTTTAAATTTTGTGTCTTGCATTGGGTTTAAATCTCGCCTGAGGAGCTCTAGAGGAAGTCGCCCAAAAAAACTCCTTCCGTCCCAAAATGATCTTCCCATTTTTTTCGCCATTAATACGGTTTAAGCAATAATTTTAGGTTGATTTGGTTATAATAAATGAAAATCGAAACTTGTTATCAATAATAGTTTTGATGGTTTATCAATAATAAATTTTAGATTTTTATTAGTATAATTAAAATAACCTAAAATTATTTCTCAAAGTTCTTTCGTAATTGTTCGGGGTGGAAATTTTAGCATCTTGATCGTGATCAACATGTCAGAACACCTTGAGTCTACAGATTGCTGCCCGTTAAGGTATCACTTAATTACACGCATTTTATGTATTATTGTTAATCCTATTTTTCAGGCCCAACACTTATCAACGGGAAAACAATAACATCCCACGATTTACTCCAAAGAGACCAAGTCAAGCCTATCACAAAACCGAAGTGATAAGAAGAATAACTACCATGCCGAGAATCATGGGCATCCAGGCCGAAAATTATGGGCACTCAATCCTCCACTCTTCAGCTTAATTCATAGTATAAGTAGAATGATAACACAATTGTAAACACACACTCACGGCATTAAAATTCTCTCGTACTCTCCTTGTATTCTCTTGATCTCAAAATCAATACTAACGAAGTTTCTTCCCGAGGTTTTATGCCGACGAACAAGTTGTTCAAGGGCTTTCCTCGTTAAATTCTTGTGTTCATTTCATTCTCTAGTTTCTTTACAATTACATTCCATTGTGCCCAATAATCTTACTTAAAGTCGAATTGAGAAATTTGACCAAAACAATTTGGCGCCGTCTGTGGGAAACTTTGGTCTTATAATTGTTAAAAGAACTTGAGATGTCGACAGCAATGTCCTCAGCCATGACTTCAGTTGGTGTGAGTTCGACAGTGGGGACAAACCTGGTTTCATCAACGGTGGTACCTTCAACTCAGCACATCGGTGGTGTATCACAGCCAATTCAGATCCAGGATGGAGTTCCTGTTACGGCGACCCAGGAAGTGGCAATTGACATAGCCTCCAACTTAACCGCCATGATGCGTGAAGTGAGAAACCAGATCCAAGTTCAGAATGATACTTCCACCATGCTGATGAATCAAGTTTCCAGATTGCAGCGTGAGGTGACCTCTCTTCAAGGTGGGGTGTCGGCAGTACAACAGACTGGCTCGCCTAGCATCTTCCAATCCATTACACCAGATGCACCTTCCAGCCTGTACTCTCCATATCAGCCCAGAAGGCTTACCTTTGGGAGCAATGTTGCTGGATCATCTGGACTTGCTGGATTCACGCCGACAACCAACCTGACCACCAACAGCACGATAGTCAATCCTGAGACTATTACTCCTGCCTCAACAACACTCGTAACCCCTACTTTAGTGGAGACAGGAAGTCTTAACCCTCAATTTGAATTTGATTATCTTAATAGTTGTCAATTTGCTACTGCTAACAATGTTGCAGGTAGCCAGCTAAGCCGTCAAATGCAGGAGCTAAAAGAATTAGTCATGAGTGTACCAGGGATGACTATGCCACCCAACCAGGCATCTCCAACATGCTACAATGAGTCTCGCTTCGCTCCAGCCATAGCCAACGTGGTCATACCGAAGAAGTTCAGTCCACCCCACATAAAGCAATATGATGGGACTACGGATCCAGCCGAACATGTTGCATTGTATCAGGAAAAGATGGACGTCGTCCATATTCCACCTCAGTACAAGGAAGCTTTCTTTTGCAGGGGTTTTGGTTCGACTCTTACGGGAGCAGCTTTAAGATGGCTTATTAGTCAGCCATTGGGTTCCATTGGATCATATGCTCAACTTATCAACCTGTTCACTAATCAGTTTTCATGCAACAGGGTATTTGAAAAACTGACCAGTGACCTCTACAGGGTGATCCAGCAACCTGACGAGACACTTAAAGACTACCTGAGCAGGTTCAACAGAGAGGCGGTGAATATCCCCAACCTGGACACTATAACAGCAATCGAAGCATTCAGGATGGGACTTAAGAAGGACTCTCCTTATTACGATGATCTAGTAATGACACCATGCAGGAGGTTGGACGAGATAAGGACCAGAGCCTCCAAGTTTATCAGGCTAGAAGAGGACAAGTTGCTTCAAGACAAGTCAAACAAGGAGAATGCAACCTCAGGGCCCTCCACTGGCAGAACTGACTCACCCCATTCTGGTGGCAAGATGGAAACATCTCATGCCAGATCTAATAGGGGCAAACCCTACTCTAAACCCGACTCTTCTAAATTTCATGTTGTTGATGATAATAATGAAGATGATTATTCGTCCTATCCTAGAATTGATGACTATTGTTTCTCTATTGATATTGCAGGGTTGATCAATGCCATGGACAATCTGGGTGAAAAAGTAAGATGGCCCAAGAAAGCAGACAAGCCTTCAATTTGGAAAGACAAATCCAAGTGGTGCGCTTATCATGAAGATTTTGGGCACACTACTGAAAATTGTATCGCACTCAAGAAGGAGATCAGCTGCTTGTTGTCCAAGGGTCTCCTCAAAGAGCTCCTTGGTAGAAGGCGTGGACGTACTGAAGATCATACGGGCGACCAGGAGAAGCAAACTGAGAATCCACCGCCTCATCCACCTCCAACCAGAGTGGTCAACATGATCAGTGGAGGCTCAGACATATGTGGTACCACCTATTCAGCGGCCAAGCGTCATGCTGCAGAAGCAAAGGAGGACAGATCCTATTTACCCTCAAGATCAGCCAGAAAGAATGGGGGACTAGAAATCTCTTTCGATAAAGATGACAAGGCTACCATCCAGGATCCACATCACGATGCTTTGGTTGTAAGCCTACAAGTTGCAAACTGTTTGGTGAGGCGCATCCTGATTGATAATGGAAGTTCAGTTAACATAGTAACGACTGATGGCCTGAAAGGAATGGGGATCCCACTTGAGAATGTAACTAAGAGCTCATCTGTCTTGGTTGGATCAGTGGAGAGACGAAGCATACTTTTGGGGAGATCACTTTCCCAGTCTATGTGGAAGGGATTAACTCCATGGAGAAGTTTTGCGTGATAGAATGTCAGTCTTCTTATAACATCATCCTGGGTAGACCCTGGATTCATAATGTGAAAGCTGTCCCTTCAACTTACCATCAGTGTCTCAAGTTGCCAACACCTTGGGGGGTAGTCAAGGTGTCAGGAGATCAGCAGAATGCTAAAGAATGTTACAAGGTGTCCATGAAGGCAGCAAGCAGTCCTAGGCAAGCATAGCAATTACAGAGAAAGGCATGGGATGTACTTGAAGCTGCAGAGTTTGATAATAAGGAGGTGCAACTGGATTCCTCTAATCCCGATGTCAAAGTTCTTATAGGCGCAGATTTACCTCCCGAAATAGAAGCAGAGATCAGTGAGTTTTTGAGAAGCAGGATGAAGTGCTTTGCTTGGAAGCATGAAGATATGACCGGAATCAGCAAGGATGTCATCACCCACAAGTTGAACATTGACCCAAATGCCAAACCTGTCCACCAGAAAAGAAGGAAATTTGCTCATGAACGCAATCAGATCATTAGAGAAGAGGTAGAAAGGTTGCTGAAGTCCAACATGATCAGAGAAGTTGATTACCCAAGATGGTTGGCCAACGTGGTGGTTGTAGAAAAGAAGAATGGGAAGTGGCGAGTCTGTATGGACTTCACATACTTGAATAAGGCGTGCCCTAAAGATCCGTTTCCTTTGCCTCACATTGACGCCCTAGTTGATGCAACAGCTGGTCATGAGGTCTTAACCTTTATGGATGCTTATTCAGGATTTCAGCAGATTCAGATGGAAACCTCAGACCAGGAAGATAGGGCATTCATCACTCCAAATGGTATATATTGCTTCATTGTCATGCCTTTTGGGTTAAGGAATGCAGGGGCAACCTACCAAAGACTAGTCAACATGATGTTCAAGAACCAGCTTGGGAAAACTATGGAAGTATACATTGACGACATAGTGGTGAAGTCTAAATGTATTGGAGATCATGCACGAGATCTGAAAGAAGCTTTTGATATCCTGGAAGCATTCAACATGAAGCTGAACCCATCAAAATGAAACTTCGGTGTTAAGGCTGGGAAATTCTTGGGCTACATGGTAACCAAAAGAGGCATAGAAGCAAGTCCTGAACAGATAACAGCAATTATCAACTTGAAGTCTCCAAAGAATATTAAAGAAGTGCAAAAGCTCACAGGCAAGGTGGCGGGCCTGACCAGGTTCATCTCCAAATCATCCGACAAGTGCAGGTTGTTCTACGATGTGTTAAGGAAGAACAAATCATTCCAGTGGACAGAAGAACACGAAGCAGCCTTCAACCAGCTTAAATATTATTTGGCAACTCCTCCTCTACTTTCCAAGCCAGAAACTGGTGAAGCTTTGCACCTGTACCTCGCAGTATCAGAAAATGCAGTCAGCGCGGTCTTGGCAAGAGAACAAGGTGGTACACAACTTCCTGTCTATTATGTAAGTAAGTCCCTATTAGATGCTGAAACCAAGTATTCCCATCTCGAGAAACTTGTTATTGCTTTAATAACTGCTTCAATTAAATTGCGCCATTATTTTGAAGTTCATCCTATTATTGTGAGGACTAACTATCCTATCAGGAACGTGATAAGAAAACCCGAGATGTCAGGCAGGATGGCAAAATGGTCTGTTCAACTTAGTACATATGATATCAACTATGAGGCAAGGACTGCAATCAAGTCACAAGCCTTGGCCGACTTCGTGGCAGACTTCAGCCCTGACCTTCAACCTGAAGTTGAACTCGAAGTCCAACAACTTGAAGGTTCAGACTCTCCTAGATTTTGGACGCTTTATACAGATGGAGCGTCAAATGCAAGAGGCACATGCTTGGGCATTGTCTTGAGATCCCCTCATGGGGAGTTGATCCCTCAAGCTGTAGCTTGTGAGTTCCAAGCTACAAATAATGAGGCTGAATATGAAGCCCTCATCATGGGTTTGGTTACTGCTTTAAGTTTAAATGTTAAATATCTCAATGTTTATAGTGATTCCTTGTTATTGGTTAACCATTTCAATGGGTCTTATACAGCGAAGCATAGTAGGATGTTGACTTATCTACAACATGTTAAGTCCTTGGCTGAACAATTTGCATAATTTACTTTCCAACAAATTCCAAGGGATGAGAATGCTGAGGCTGACGCACTAGCCAATTTGGGATCAAGTTGCAGAAGCATGTTGAATAATGCCATACCTATAATTCACACCCTACATCCTGCGATTAACCAGACTGAGACGAACCAAGTTGATGATCAACCAGTTGCATCGGTTAGCCCCTCGACAAAAGAGACATCTTGGACACTGCCCATAATAAAATATTTGCAGGAGGGAACAGTGCCACAAGATGTAAAAAATACGAAAGCTTTCAGGATGAAGGTATCAAGATTTGTATTAATTGATAATGTACTATTTCGTAAGTCATTTACAGGTTTGTACATGAGATGCTTAGATCCCCAACAAGCTGAACAAATTTTAAGAGAACTACATGAAGGCGAATGCGGCAATCATTCTGGGGGCAAGTCCCTATCTTCTAAAGCATTGAGAACTGGATACTATTGGCCAACTATGCGTCAGGATGCCATCAGTTATGCTCAGAAATGTGATGCTTGTCAGAGACATAGCAACATCTTGCACCAACCTGCTGAACCTCTTCACCCTATATTATCACCTTGGCCTTTCATACAGTGGGGAATGGACATTGTTGGGAAATTTCCCAAGGCACCAGGGGGCAAAGTGTTCATGTTGGCCATGACTGATTACTTCTCAAAATGGATAGAAACGGAAGCTTTTGTTCAAGTTAGAGATAAAGAAGTGATCTCATTCTTGAAGAGAAACATCATCAGCAGGTTTGGAGTCCCGTCCGAAATTGTTTGTGATAATGGTTCCCAGTTCATTAGCAAGAAGACGCAAGATTTCTGTACAAGATGGGGAATCAAGTTGATTACTTCTACACCAGTACATCCTCAAGCCAATGGTCAAGCAGAATCAAGCAACAAGTTGATCGTGAACAACCTGAAAAAACGTCTTGATCAAAAGAAAGGAAGATGGGCTGAAGAGTTGCCGCTTGTATTATGGGCAGATAGGACAACCCCTAAAAATGCAACTGGCCAAACTCCATTCTCCTTGGTCTATGGAACTGAAGCTGTAATTCCAGCTGAATTCTTTGTCCCAACAGCCAGATATGGCTTAATAACTCCAGAGGACAACCAGATTATACTCGCAGAAGATCTTGATACTATTGATGAACTAAGAGACTTAGCCAAGATCAGGATGGCGGCATATCAGCAGAGAATTGCTAAGTCCTACAACAAGAATGTCCGTGTTAGAAGATTCCAGGTTGGAGACATGGTGTTCAGAAAAGTTTTCCAAAACACAAGGGAGCTGAATGCTGGCAAACTTGCGGCCAAGTGGGAAGGTCCCTATCTAGTTGATGCAAAAGCTGGTAAGGGTGCATATTGGCTCTCTACCTTGGATGGTTCCAAAATACCAAGAAGCTGGAATGCAATCTGTAACGACCCCAAAACTACCCTAATTTTCTTAACTTAAAATGGAACTTTTATGTGCATTTTATGTGTTAGAAAATATTTTTATGACTTGCATATATTATTAGAGCATATGAGTTAGTTAAAGTGTTAGTAGTAATTTTGTTAAAAGGAATAAATGAGTTAAATTTGTAATTCCCGTCTATCTTTGACACCCTGTGGTAAAATGACTAGAACTCTTTGTAGAAAATTTGAAATTTAAATCCGAAAAGTGCTGAGTAAACTAGACATTTAGAGCTATTAAAAACATACATTATTTGTCCGATTTGGCCGACTAAAATGTCTCAAAATAGTCTGTTAAAACTATCTAAAAATCAGCCACTTACGTTAGCTTAAACCATTGACTTTTGTTTGACTATCCAATGGTTATTAGTCATCTCACCTAGTAACTTTTACATACTTTGACCGAGCTATTATTTCATGGGCTGGGAAAAGCATTAGTTGGTTGCTTATCCATTAAATTATAATTTTATTTCCCATTCTCTTTGCTTGGGTTTTGTATTTATGTTATAGCTCACCTCACAAATTGACCAAGTCATCCACCGAATGAAAACAAAATAATAAAGAAAAATAGAAAACAAAATGAATTAGAAAACTAGAGCACGTGTCATCTTCAGTTTATTCCACTTAATCGATTTTCTTTCTTTTGGCATTGAAAGTTTAATTAGAGAAGGAACATGAATAATTTTCATCCTAAAAACAATAACAGTACTCCGTTCCTTCCTTCTGTCTGCGCGGTCGACTGCCATAGACAATCAATTTTGAGCGTGTGTCTCTCAAGCTTTCACGTATTCGACGCCATAGTACTGTCAAGCTTTACTAGGTGATCCCTTCCACCCGAACAAATGCGAGATTAATTGATAATTCTTCGAATAGGTAAGTTACTAATCCCCCCTTTAAGTGTTAAAATGGTCATAATCATGCTATATATGCTTAATATGTGGTGAAATGATGTTTTGGTATACTTTTATATATACTTGTAAATTTGGGACGGAGGGAGTAGTAATAACTTTTATATATACTTGTAAATTTGGGATGGAGGGAGTAGTAATAACTTTTATTATACTTGTAAATTTGGGACGGAGGGAGTAGTAATAACTTTTATTATACTTGTAAATTTGGGACGGAGGGAGTAGTAATAACTTTTATTATTATGGGTATATGCTAGATGAGGTTGGTATGGTAGTGTTGTGAAGTTATAATGATGTTGTTGTGCTTTAGGATTGGGTAACAACTTGGTAATGAAAGTGAACTTTGTTAGATTTTTCCTGGGAATGGGACATTCTGCAGTGGAGCGGCCGAGTCAGTAAATTAGAGCGGCCGATCCCCTTATTGTCGAATGTTGAGTTCTAGGAGAGCGGCCGATCAAAGTAAAGGACTCGACCGATCCGCTCGGCCGAGTCAAGTAAGTAGAGCGGCCGAGCAGTCTGAGTTTTAACAACTTGTTTGTTTTTCGTTAAGTATTGGGCTAGGTCTTAGGCGATGTCCTAGGATGCCTAGATAATTGTTATGAGGTATCAAAATGATAGAATTGGTCCTTTGTGATCGGGTTTGACTTAATGTGATTGTGTAGATGGATTGTGTGGTGACTTAATGTCAAGATTGTGCACATTATTGTGAAAACGTGTTTACTTCTCTATGATGAGCTTGTGTGGTTTCCTTATATGGAATCATGCCCTGGTTGTTGTTTTAGCAAGTATTTATTACTGTTTGTTGAAAGTCCAGCTGGTTTTGTGTGTTATCGAGTGGAGGTGGAAAGCATTATAGTGGCACATTAGCCAAGTTCACTATAAGGCTTTTCCACTGGTCCTATTTCCCAGGTTTGGGATGTTATCGAGTGGAGGTGGAAGGCATTGTAGTGGCATCAGTTAAGTGCACTATAAGGCTTTTCCACTGGACCTATTTCCTCAGTCCAGATTGGCCTTGGATGGGATGAACTCGCTCCCTCGCGTGAGCATTTAGGGGTATGACTTTGTGTCATTTTCTCCCACTATTGTTGTTGTTATGTTATATGGTTCCGGAACCTGTTTCAGCTATTGATGCTGCCCGTTGTTACTTTGGCTCTGTTGGATATGGTTTTTTTCGGGATCCCGGCTTCAGCTATTTATGCTGCTCAGATGGTTTTAGACAGATGGTCTTCTCAGATGGTTATTCAGATGGTTTTCTCAGATGGTTTTCTCTGATGATCATGTTATTTCGGTAAACCTTGGCTTGGTATCCTCGTAGGAGTGTTTACTCCTACACTATGTGTTGTATGATGAGTTGGTCGTTATTTCCAACCGGTATGGGACAGTTGGCGATAGGGAGCCTCTCATATTATGTGCTATATGCTATATGATCATTTGTGACATTGTTCCTTTATGTTTATCATATAAGCATGTAATGTGGTTGCATTTTAGTAACTTACTGAGATTTATTCTCACCCCTTATTTGTTTACTGTTTTAGATAAAGGCAAGTCCAGGGAATAGGACACTTGCATGGGAGGACGTCGTGGTGGTAAGAGTTTGGGATATGAGTCTTGTAAAGGCTACATTATGTAATGTATAACCTTTTGGGGTAGAGTATCCGTGACTTCATCATCTTTTAAAACTTATATTTTGGAAAATGTTGGTGTTTGTGTATTTGTAAACAAAGTTTGTAAGCCTTCGGGCTAAGTACTTCCGTTTGTGAAAGTTGTTTGAAAAGTTTGGTTGGAAGTTAGTGGAAGTCTTTGAACTTCAAGGGTGGATTTTGGAAAAAGTTCCTAAAATGTTTTATAACGTCTTCCAATCGTGTCCCGAGCGTGGGGCCAAGTTGGACCACGGATCTGGGGCGCGACACAATCCATCTTAAAGCATATTATATGTAAGTTGTAGCTTGTCCATTCAATTCCAAGAATCAGGTATGATTTAATTAAGCTTTATTTCAATATTGTTTTTTCCAATTGTAGACACCCCACCTTGGACCGCTCACCCCGATTGCACATTTGATCTTGTGTTTCTCCCCATTTTAAGTGTTTCTCGTTAGTTTATGTCACTTCCGTTAAGTTCCTGACTGACTTCGTTAAGTCCAGGGACTAAACTGAATGACAGGGCTGACTTTCTAGTCCATTCTGTCAAAATTGCCTTCTCTGAGTCGCGCGCCTCCGACAGGAGGAGCCAGGCGCGCGTGCCTCCCGCCCCCAAATCAGGAAGCGCGCGCCTCTGGGCGTCAGTTACAGATTTCTAGCCAGGATTCTCTCCCTTGCTCAATTTACAGGATTTTGCCCGGGAAGGATTTCTTGGTGACTGAGTTTTGGCACCAAAAACACCCCTCTTTCACCTATAAAAACCTCCCTTTACCTCCATTTTCAAGGACCGAAAATTGAACTTACAAAAACTATACCAAAACCACTTTCTAAAGGTTCTCCAAGGATCTCATCAAGCAATATTTGAAGGTCTTCAAATTGTAGGTAAAAGTCCATATTTTCCTTTCTTTTCTACTTCATCTCCTCTCTCTCTCTCTTTTACTCTAATCAAATGTGCAATCACCCAAATCATTTTGGGACATGACTCTAATGATCACCTCATCTCATTGAGGTTGGTTAAGGAGTTATCTCCTACATTCCAAACTCTATTTTAAAACCCCCTTTTATGACTTAAAGAAGAAGAAGAAGAACGTTATCATTTATGTAGATTTTGATCAAGCAAGACCAACTTTAGTTGGGCGAGATGGGTGTTTCGGTACTTCCCATCTCGTAATCTAACCCCCGAACCTCAAAACAAAGAATCTCTGTTTTCGTAATCAAACTTAGGCTATAATCAATAGGTTTTTCTTATGTTCCTCAAAACATAGGTGTCGACTCTAAACAATCCAAAACAAGTTAGACATCCTAGGATAATTCACCGCTCTAGCCAAGTTGTGGTTTCCCGGGGTATCTACAGTAGCGACTCTGCTGGGGACTGTTTTGAGGGTTAAACTTGCATTCTGATCAAAATCTACATCTTTTCTGGGCATTCTGGTTCCTGATGGGGGAGGCACGCGCTTCTGGCCTCTTCAGCCTAAGGCGCGCGCATCCCGCATCAAGGACCAGAATCGCCCACTTCTTCATGTTCTTCATCTTCTTTTTCTGCTATTTTCCACTAATCACTTCTGCAGGGGTTACAATATGCACATAGGACCAGGGCAATCCCCTGAGTCCAAGATCTGACAATCTGACAGGTACCCCAGATGCGCGCGCCTCTCATATTCATTGCGCAATGCGCGCGCTTCCCACATAACTTCCCTGAGGCGCGCGCTTCTGCTCAATTTCCCAGAACAGAAACAGGTCTCAGAACAGAGCAGTGTGATAGGGGTGTGGGCACAGTTGCCTGCATCAGAACAGAATTGAACCGCGGACTGTTTATTTTTATGTTTTTATTTACCGGTCACACGGGTGATTCGGGAGTTGTAATTTATGTGCTTATGTGTTTTGTTTTTTTTGTTTTTCTTTTCAAAAAAAAAAAAGTAAAAAAAATTTGTCACGTGATAGACCTCACACTATATGCACATATTCCTATGAACTGCTCACTATCGAGTCGCACAAGTTTGACCCCAAACCCGTCGAGGCCCGTCCTAGAAAGTTTCAAGCTCCACTCGACCTTGGCTCTTTCGAAGCGGTAAACCTCAGCCCGTGGCGTAGTTCAAGACTACATGCCGGGGGTGACCTTTGAGCCTCATATTCAAGCCGAGCACAAGCCACACAATTCTAGATTAGGGTCTAACACTCCGTGACTCAAGTCGGTTTCCATGTACCGAGATTTCCCTAAACTAATGTCTTCAAATCATACATGCCAACTTGTTGAAACGGACGCAATAATAATCCGTCCCCAAAAGTGGTTATTTTGGACGAAAATAAAAATCCGTCCCCGCATGTATGCTTTACTACATTAATTTAGTTTAATCCCAATACATGTAGGATTCACAAACGCGATGGAATCCGATGAGTATATGGGACCGCGAGATGGTCTATATACTAGTGTGACGATTCCATTATTTTCTTAGAAACCCCAAAAAGGGATCCATTCCCTCCGACTTATAAAAAAAAAAAAAGTCTTTTCTTATGTGGTTCGAGTCGTGTGCCCAACTGTGTGTTCTAAGCCTCTTCGTGGACTGCAAGTGTTACTCAAGACTGACAAGGGCCTCTTCTGCAATATAGGTTCAATTGGTACTTACAGAGTCTACCGGGATTCGGCAAATCGGTTAATCCGTGAAGAGATCACTCCAACAGCTCCAACAACAACCATGACTGGCAGCAGCAACACCATGTCTCTCGAACAGCTTTCAACCATGGTCCAACTCCTCCAAGAGCAAGTCTCCACCCTTAATAAGGAGGCACAAAGCAAAGACGACATTTGGCAATCCCACCTCGACAGCCAAAGGGAGGCCCACGAGGCCGAGATGGAGCTAATGAAAGAAAAGCTCACCAACCTTGCCAAGGGGAAGAACAAGAATAATGATGACGAATCCGAATGGACCGAAGGTTTGTTCAAAAGTCCGTATGTCAACACCCGCACCAAGAAAATGGGGGAGCCGAGTTCCGAGAACAATGAGCCCAAAATGGTGGATTCTATCATGGCCTACATCGACCAAAAATTCAATGGGCTCAACATGGGGAAAGACTCCGACACAAGCCTTTATCAATCATCCATCCTCATGAGTACTATGGCCGCTCTTCCTGATAAGTTCAAGATGCCCGACATAAGAAAATTTAAGGGCAACTCTTGTCCTATGGCTCACATTGAGACTTATATTTGGGCAATGGTTCCGAAGAAGGTCTCCCCCAAGGTGATGGCTCAATGCTTTCCTCTCACTCTCGAGGGGGCGGCAAAAGATTGGTATGCTACTCTCCCGCTCACTGTCCGTCTTGATTGGGACTCAGCCATGCTTGCCTTCAAGAACCAATACCAAGGCAACACCACTCACCGGCCCACAAGGAAAGAGCTAGAGAACACTACTCAACGAGACCACGAGTCCTTCATCGACTTCACAAGGAGATGGAATGATAAACTCTCCGAGATTGTGGAAAGGCCAAATACCAAGGAGTAAATGGACATCTTTCTCAAATGTCTCAAAATTGATCTCTGCACCCATCTAAGTGGGGCTTGCTACTCCGACTTCTCTCAAATGTATGAGGCGGGGGTACGCATGGATGACTTGCTCAAGGAGATTAAGAAGACCACTCCTACTTACCGATACAAGGCCGCTTCCAACTCCACAAAAGAGGCCTCGGTCAACGCCGTGACTATCGATAAGGGGAATTACAAAAAGGTTCCTCCACCCCAAGGGAAGAAGTCTCGAAATGACCGTGTCTACACGCCTCTCCAAGGCATGACTCAAACCGAAGTGTTCGAAGTCCTCAAAGCAAAGGGTCAAATCACTCCCGTACAAGGGTACCAACCCAAGATGGTCCACCCCAATCATGCTCACCACAAATATTGTGACTACCACCAATATAGTGGCCACACCACCGAGGATTGCTTCGTTCTCCGCATTGTCATTCAAAATCTCATAGATAAGAAAGAATTTGTAGTGACTAATGGCGAACATGTCAATGTAATAGAGATAGGAGAACTCGAGGGGACCACCCATTCAATCCCAATTGTGAATGGGGGCCCCAATGTTATGAATAAACTTGATAATTCTTGTTATGTTGTAACTTACGATGAGGTAATGAGGGAAGTACTAGAGAATAGGAAAAAGAAGCAAGATGGGAATGTCAACATGCTAACTCGATCCGGTCGAGTCATAGCAAGCAACCCTTCCACTTCCGCACCAAGCTCCTCTTCTCAAAGGCCGCAAGCTCGCGACACTCCCGAAGATCCTCTACTTGTCCAACTCAAGAAAACTCAAGCCAACATCTCTATTTGGGACCTCATTGCATCCTCAAAGAAACACCGAGATCTTGTCATCTGCAATCTCGATGATACATCAGTTTCTCCCGATACTACTCCCGAGGACCTCACGGCAATGATCGGTCACATTCATTTTGGCAACGTCATCACCTTTGCCGATATGGACCTTCCACCATTTGGTTCCGATCACAACGAGGCTATTTACCTCAAGGTACGAGCAAGGGAGAGGCCCATTTCAAGAGTCTTAGTGGACGGTGGTTCCGCACTCAACCTCATGCCTAGCAGAATCATGGGCATACTGGGGCTTAAGGATTCCGATTTGAAGCCTTCTACTCAAGTAATCCGAGGTTATGACAGCACCGCCCGTACAGTCATGGGCATGATCGAAATAGATATTGAGTTTGGGAGCATGGTCATGTCCGTTCCATTCCAAGTGCTTGACATCCCGGCCTCGTTCAACTTGCTCTTGGGTCGACCATGGATTCACAATTCTAATGTCGTTCCGTCAACTCTCCATCAATGTGTCAAGATCCGAAATGGTGATGAAATAGTGACCGTCATGGCCGAAAACGTCACTATCCACAGAAAAGGTGAGCCCGTCCACCAAGTTCAGCATGGTCTACCAGACTCCACTCTCTCCGGCGTCTCAATCAACGCCATTGACAAAGAAGGGGGAAACGGATCATGGACCCCCAGCAATCACAAAGTCCTCCGCATGATGAGGAATATGGACTACTCCCATGGTTTAGGCCTAGGGAAATATCAACAAGGAATCCTACATCCTGTGCAAGTCCCATTTGTTAAGAACACATTCGGTTTGGGGTACGAGCCTTCCAGAGAGGACTTGAAACAAGAGCAAGCAATCAAGAATGAAAAGGCCCGAGCTCGTAAAGAAGGCTGTCGTTATGAGGTCCCTAATCTAAGGCCTCACCGCAAGACGTTGAATGGATACTTTGCCCGCCAAGGGGAAGACGTTCCATACATGATCTTTCCTGAGCCATGGGTTAACAATAAGGGTGTCAAAAAGCCCGGTCTCGAAATCTTCTCCGATTGTGAGATCCAGAAATCCGAAAGGGAACAAACTCCCATGTCGCCCCGTGAATGGTGGGGAAGGAAGGTGACTATAGAGTCCGAGACAGAAATCATCGTGGGGGAAGAACTGACAGATTTAGCCTCCATGTTCGAAGAACTTGCCACAATGAATGAATGCCAAGTCAACTCCATCCATGGCACCGTCACCATGAACGAGACTATCAGTGAGATCCCGCCTAGCTCCGAGCCGATCAACAATTGGTATTCAACGAAAGGGTCCGTGGTATCCGAAGAATTCTTAGTCCAAGAAATGGGTTGCATACCCCGCACAGCAACAAAGGAAGAGCGGCTCACACTTACTTTCGAGTCCGAGAGTGTCTCTAATACCCTCACCCAAGAGGATTTGGAGGCCATAGCCGAGCGTGTGTTTCCTTTCTTTGCTAATGAAAAATTTAATATTTCTGAGTACCCTGAGATTGCAAACATCATAAATGATGAATTAACTAATAATGAACTTAACGAACAAGTTAATAACGATTCAAATTATAATGAAATAGACCACGAAAACACAACATACTTAAATGAACTTGCTCAACAAGTCCGTAGTCGTGGTGAGAATGGTCCAGAGGCTAACGAAGAATTGCATGTTGTTAATCTGGGTACCGAAGAAGAGCCAAGAGAAACTAAGATCGGAAGCTTCTTCAAGGGGGACGACAGAGACAGATTGACTGCACTACTACGGGAGTTTGTGGATGTGTTCGCATGGTCATACAAAGACATGCCGGGTTTGGACAGAAAGGTAGCGGAGCACAGAATTCCGATCAAAGAAGATGCCAAGCCAGTAAAACAGAAGCTCAGAAAGATCAAGCCAGAATGGTCTCTGCAAGTCAAAGAAGAGATTGAGAAGCTCCTCAGTGTGGGTTTCATCAAGGTTATCGAGTATCCGACATGGTTAGCCAACATCGTGACAGTCAGAAAGGCAAACGGCAAGGTTCGAGTTTGTGTGGACTTCCGGGATTTGAACAAAGCTTCCCCAAAGGACGATTTTCCACTCCCCAACATCGACATGCTGGTCGACTCCACTGCTGCCTACGAAGTTCGCTCATTCGTGGATGGGTTCGCTGGGTACAATCAGATTCTCATGGCCAAGGAAGATCAATATAAGACAGCCTTCACAACACCGTGGGGTACCTTTTGCTACACAGTCATGCCATTTGGGTTAAGAAACGCTGGGGCTTCCTACCAAAGAGCCGTGACAGACTTGTTCCACGACATGATTCACAAAGAAATCGAGGTCTATGTGGACGACATGATCATTCACTCCAAAGGGACCGATGGTCAACATTTAATCGATCTCCGCAAGTTCTTCGAAAGGCTTCGTCAACACAAGATGAGGCTCAATCCTGCAAAGTGCACGTTCGGGGTTATCCGAGGCAAAGTCCTTGGTTATATGGTCACTGAAAGGGGAATTGAAGTAGACCCCTCCAAAATCAAGGCAATCATTGACATGCCTCCTTCAAGGACGCAGAAAGAGATCAAAGGTTTCATGGGCAGACTGCAATACATCAGTCAGTTTGTACACCAACTCACTTCCATGTGCGAGCCAATCTTCAAGCTACTCAAGAAGAATGTGGCTTTAGAATGGACCGACGCGTGCCAAGAAGCCTTCGACCAAGTGAAGCATTACTTGACGTACCCTCCTGTTCTAGTTCCGCCGCACAATGAGAAGCCTCTCTTGCTCTATCTCACTGTCAATGATGAAGCCCTAGGGGCTATATTAGCACAAGAGCAACGAGAGTCCACAAAGGAGAATGCCATCTATTTTGTCAGTCGCCGATTCCAAGGAGGCGAAAAGAACTACTCTGTCTTAGAGAAGTCATGTTCAGCATTGGTTTGGGTCACTCAAAAGCTCAAACACTATATGGAAGCCTTTCCGATCAAGCTAGTAGCAAAGGTGGACCCGCTCCGCTACATCTTCGAGAAGCCTTTCATGTCAACAAGAATAGCCAAATGGTACTTCATGCTCGCCGGCTATGATATCACTTACGTCACACTAAAATCCGTCACGGGAAAGTGTTCAGTGACCAGCTTGCCGAATTCCCGTGTGACGAAGTGAAGGGGGAAGACGTACAGTTCCCCGACGAGCATTTAATTTGTACTGCAACCGAGGAAAATAAGTGGCAACTTTTTTTCGATGGCGCCGCCAATAAACACGGTTTTGGTATAGGAATATTGCTTGTTGATCCAAAAGACATCTACACTCCCATTGCCATCCGTCTGGAATTCGAAGCTACCAACAACATTGCCGAGTACGAAGCATGCATAGCAGGGCTCGAAGCAGCTCTCGAAAGAAACGTCACGGAACTAGAAGTATTCGGCGACTCTTTGCTCCTTATCAATCAGCAATCGGGTAAGTGGCGAACCCAGGACCCGACTCTCCAACAGTATGGTCAGCACCTTGAAGAACTGGTTGAACCATTCCAAGAGATCACTTTCAACTACCTGCCAAGGGATAAAAATCGCTTCGCCGATGCACTGGCCACCATAGCTTCATTAGTCGAAATTCCCAAAGGGAAAATGGTGAAGCCTTTCAAAATTGCCTGAAGGAACAGTCCGGCATACTGCATGAATATCGAGATCAACGAAGTTCAAACAAACCCTCCGTGGTATTCGGATATCATGAATCTCCTCAAAGATGGCATTTATCCCGAGAATAGCAATAAGAAGTCTCAAGCGGCTCTGCAAAGGCTAGCCTCTCGGTACGTACTGATTGGGGACCGAGTCTATAAAAGGCACCACGACGGGATCAATCTCTTATGCGCCAATGAGGCCGAAGCTCAAGAGATAATGTGTGAAGTACACGAAGGAGAGTGTGGACCCCACATGAATGGGTTTATGCTAGTCAAGAAGATACTCCGCATTGGTTACTATTGGAGCACTATGGAACGAGACTGTATCGAGAAAGTCAAAAGGTGTGCCAAATGCCAATTCCATGCTAATCTGCAGCATGCTCCGCCCTCGCAACTTTACAACATGGTCACACCTTGGCCTTTATCTTGTTGGGGGATAGACATCATCGGCAAAGTCCATCCTGCCGGGAGCAATGGGCAGTCATTCGTCTTAGTGGCCGTCGACTACTTCACAAAGTGGGTCGAAGCACAAGCCTATCGGACCCTCAACGCCAAGAAAGTGGCCGAATTTGTAAAGATTAATATCATGTACCGATACGGCGTGCCTCATGAAATCATTTCCGACAACGGCTCTCACTTTGAGAAGGAAATGGATGCACTCTTGGTAGAATACAAGATCACCAAGCACAAATCATCTCCTTACCGTCCCCAAGCAAATGGCGCGGTTGAAGCAGCAAATAAGACCATCGAGACCATCGTCAAGAAAATGGCCTCAACAGGAAGGGATTGGCCCGAGAAGCTACCTTTAGCAATGTGGGGCTACCGCACATCAATACGGTCAGCGACAGGAGAAACTCCGTATGCATTAGTCTATGGTTCTGAAGCCGTACTCCCAATCGAACTTGAAGTCCCATCTCTACGGGTCCTCCCCGAGAATCAAGTCAACGAGGTCGACTGGATGCAAAGTCGATATGAACAGCTAGCCTTACTCGACGAGAAAAGACTAAGAGCACTCGAACTCACGAGGGCGTATCAGCAAAGGTTGGCAAGAGCTTTCAACAAAAAAGTGAAGCCTCGAAACATCAATGTGGGAGATTTGGTCTTAAGACAACATCCTCCTAACGCCATGAATCCCCAGGGGAAATGGGGACCCCGATGGATCGGTCCGTACGTGGTCAAAAAGATACTAAGCGGTGGTGCAGTCCGGCTCGTGGATTTAGATGGTGACCAGCTGCCAAAGGAGGTCAACCTCGACAAGCTCAAGAGGTTTTACGCTTAATAAACAAAGACCATATAAAATAAAAATAAAAATTGCTCGCTAGGTTGAAAACCCGCAAGGGCGGCCTAAGCAAAAATTAGAGCATGTGCAAAAAAGAAGCCCGCTAGATTGAAAACCCGAATGGGCGGTCTAGGCAAAAAACAGGGTGCACACCAAAAAAAAAATTAAAAAAAGTGGTCTTTGTTTGTTTAAACTACGAAGACCTGAGCCTCCCAACTGGAGGAACGTAGGCAACCTTCGGGTGCGGTCTAAAACATATCAAAAATACCCAATTCACTTCAAATAACAAAATGCAATTTTTATTCATTCGATGAATTATTCAAGCCATTACAACGGATTTATTGAGCAACAAAAGACATCAAGATATTAAATCCTAAAACAAAGTGGTCTAATTGCAATCTCTTGGGGTACAAAGAAAAATCTAATCTTTCTTAGGTTTGGGAACCCATTGCTTCTTGTTATGTCCTTTAGTCTTCTTGGATGGGGACGGAACATTCTTGGGACCGCCAAGACGGGAGAAAACGCTAGGACGGGACGGAGCTTCATCAACGGCTTTCCCTTTACCCTTATCAAGCGGAGCCTTAGCGGGGACAACCATGGGACGCTTCCACACATAGGAGGAATTTCCCTTACCTTTCTTCTTCTTGAGAAAATGACGGGGTCTATAGTCCCACACATGAACCACCGGTCTCACGGGGTCAACAACATCGTCATTGGGCCTTCCCAAACGATCAAAAATGCTCGGACGCTTCTCCACCATCGGGACGGACCCCACAGCTGGAACGGCATTCACCACTGGAACGGACTTCTCACCCTCGGGGACGAAAACCTTAACTTCAAAGGATAAAGTCATTGGGGCCATTATGACAAGAATTTTGTGATTTAGGAGGAGAAAGTGTTTGCAAAAGAATGCTGTGTGACCATTCTGGTCGAAAATGGTTCAAAATTTATAGCTGTTGGAACATTCTGATCAGAAAAAGAAAGGGGCTGTAATTCAGCAGGCCAGAAGCGCGGGCCTCCGACCAAGGCTGCACAACGCGCGCGCCTCCCACAAGCAAGGCCCGACGCGCGCGCCTTTGACAGCAGTTCAGACAGAAACAGCCCTTGTCAGTTCAGAACAGAACACAAACACTTCAACATATCCAACCTGCAGCAAAATCAAATCCCAGCAACAAAAGGAGTTCAAGCATCAACAACAAGCATCCTTTGGGCACACATTTGTTTGTAAAGAGTCGACATCTAAGATCGAGTCGCTAATAAAACATAAAATGAGTAGTAAGATAACTAGGATTGTAAATACATGTTAAATGTTATTACAGGCAAAAATAAAAATGTTTTCAATCCTTCATCCTCTCAGCCGCAACATCTCGGGCACATCATCACCAGCACTGTGATCACCCCCTGCTACCGCTCTCGGTCTCCTCATCGTCATCATCATCCTCATCATCATCATCGTCATCATCATCCTCAGACTCAGATATCTCAATCACAACAATAGGACGGGTCCTCTTGGCAGCTCTCCCTGATGAACTGGCGCCACCCCGGCTCTGGCTACCTTCTCGGCTCAGACTTCTACTATGGCTACCTCCGTGGCTCAGACTCCTGCTCAACGAATGCCTCACCGAAGAGACAGCCTCATCAATGTCCAGTGCAGCATCCCTGCAGCCTCGTCCCATGCCCTGAGCACCTCGGGCAGCTCCTCTCGCAGCACCAGAGACAGCACCAGCAGCATCTCTAGTCATGGCAGCAATATCCCTGCACAACTCCAGCACCCTCTCCTCCAGCTGACGGAGCCTCCGCCTCATCCCTTTGTTCTGCCTACCCAAGTGCCTATAAGCAGCTACGGGCACCTGTTGCAACAAAGAACAGGAAAAGGAAATTACATCAATACAAAGGACAGAAAAACAAGACTGGAACTGAGAAATGCAAAGATGGTCAGAAAAACATACCACGGCAGCCTGAGCGGGAGGCTCTCTCTCCGGTGACATATCATCGGGAACAATCTCCCTCTGCTCCTCAAAGACCCCGAAGTTGGAATAAGTGTAATAGGGAGGAGGCAAAGGAGGACACCACTCAATATCAACGGTCACCCGAGAGGCAAAGAATTTCTTCCAACCATCTTCAGATAAATCCCGGATCAACAGCTTCCTCTTATGAACAGCAAAGGGAGACAAATCACCATCCGGGGAATAAATCTTGAAGTGTTCTCGGAGCCATATGGTCAAGAGCAGAGGGCTTGCCCGACACATCTTGCCCGTCCTATGTAACTCATCAAGGCCGTGCAACGTCTCCCCTACAATAAGAGGGATTACACTAAATTGTTGCTCCTTGGCTTGCAAAATAATCTCAGCCAACTGCGCATCCGCAGTCCCGAAGGATGTAACAAACAGTATTTCACTAAAGAGACAAGCGGCCATGGCATTCCTTTTGAAAGATTGAACCACCGGGTCCTCTGAGTGTAAACTGAAGAACATCGGCAACTCAGTTATGTCAATCACAGTACCGTGCAACATCTCCCTCACGTCCTCAACAGGGAGATTCAGTAACTCAAGCCAAGAGTCAATGGCACCGCGGTGATATTTGGGGACGGAAATCCGACCGGCCAAAGGCATGCCAAGAATGGCCCCGAAATCATCAACAGTCGGCACCATTTCATTAGCTGAAAAGTTGAAGGTATGGCTGTCACAATCCCAGAAAGCCACGGCAGCTCTCAACAAATCCCAATCCGGCTTCAACGTCCACAAAGTGAAAAGAACACGGAACCCGAAGTCTTTAATGAAGGCCTTCTTGGGATGGGTCTTGAAAGAATACACAAAAGTGCCCAAGTCCTTTTCATAACCACTAACAACCTTGGCATCAAGAACAAAAGAATTAGAAGCCATGGAAAATGTTGATCACAAACAAAGTTGAGCAATAATATGATGTTCAAAAATGGCAGAAAGGAGCTGTAAGAATCAAGTGGTCGAACAGAAGATGATATTATAGCTTTTGGGGTTTCTTTTGGCCAGCAAATGTCAAGCCCAGAATTCCGCCTCCCAGACGCGCGCGCCACTCGCCAGCGGTCTCAAATGCGCGCGCGTCCCAAGCCCACAGAATAAAGCGCGCGCCTCCCAAGTCTAGACCACTTCAGAAAAGGCCTCGTCAGAGATCTCCAGCCTAAATCAAGATACGGCCCCTGTCCTCGGACACCCAGTTGGGCACACCTTCTTCTGGTCCGCCCTTAAGGCATGTCAAAAATTGGAAATAGGATAGAAACTCCCACTCAAAAGTAGGGTGTCCTCCTCCAGATTCCAAACTCCCTAAGTTCTGTCATGGGTGCCATACCCCCCTCAAGGGTCAATCTCAACATTTCATCCCCAGCAGGAACATTTTTCTGGTCGCGGTCAACTGTGCCCGCACCCCACAATTCAAAAAGTCAAGCGTGACTCCAAGTGGCACGAGACTCCAAAGCAATACTTCATCAACGGATTTCACTAACGGATTCGTCCTCAAAGGTTCACTAACGGATTCGTCCTCAAAGGTTCACTAACGGCCTCCTCAAAGGTTCACTTCTTCAAAGGTTCACTAACGGCCTCATCAACGAATTTCACTAACGGATTCGTCCTCAAAGGTTCACTAACGGCCTCCTCAAAGGTTCACTAACGGCCTCATCAACGGATTTCACTAACGGATTCGCCCTCAAAGGTTCACTAACGGCCTCATTCAAAGGTTCACTAACGGCCTCATCAACGAATCTCACTAACGGATTCGTCCTCAAAGGTTCACTAACGGCCTCCTCAAAGGTTCACTAACGGCCTCTTCAAAGGTTCACTAACGACCTCATCAACTGATTTCACTAACGGATTCGCCCTCAAAGGTTCACTAACGGCCTCATTCAAAGGTTCACTAACGGCCTCATCAACGGATTTCACTAACGGATTCGTCCTCAAAGGTTCACTAACGGCCTCGTTCAAAAGGTTCACTAACGGCCTCATTCAAGATATTCAGCCGGCAGGTTCACCTAACGAATCATGCCACCCCCTCTATCAACAAAAGCCGCTCACACAGGGAGCGCACCACTCTCTCTCGCAATTTCAAATTCTTGCTTTCATCGAGTCTTTGCTTTTTTCTTGGTGATGTCCTCGGCGGGTGTTTTTAACTTTCGTCGACGCGTTTTGCTTTGCAATCCACGTCGCCGAGGGGCTCTGTAGACACCCCGCCTTGGACCGCTCACCCCGATTGCACATTTGATCTTGTGTTTCTCCCCATTTTAAGTGTTTCTCGTTAGTTTATGTCACTTCCGTTAAGTTCCTGACTGACTTCGTTAAGTCCAGGGACTAAACTGAATGACAGGGCTGACTTTCTAGTCCATTCTGTCAAAATTGCCTTCTCTGAGTCGCGCGCCTCCGACAGGAGGAGCCAGGCGCGCGCGCCTCCCGCCCCCAAATCAGGAAGCGCGCGCCTCTGGGCGCCAGTTACAGATTTCTGGCCAGGATTCTCTCCCTTGCTCAATTTACAGGATTTTGCCCGGGAAGGATTTCTTGGTGACTGAGTTTTGGCACCAAAAACACCCCTCTTTAACCTATAAAAACCTCCCTTTACCTCCATTTTCAAGGACCAAAAATTGAACTTACAAAAACTATACCAAAACCACTTTCTAAAGGTTCTCCAAGGATCTCATCAAGCAATATTTGAAGGTCTTCAAATTGTAGGTAAAAGTCCATCTTTTCCTTTCTTTTCTACTTCATCTCCTCTCTCTCTCTCTTTTACTCTAATCAAATGTGCAATCACCCAAATCATTTTGGGACATGACTCTAATGATCACCTCATCTCATTGAGGTTGGTTAAGGAGTTATCTCCTACATTCCAAACTCTATTTTAAAACGCCCTTTTATGACTTAAAGAAGAAGAAGAAGAACGTTATCATTTATGTAGATTTTGATCAAGCAAGACCAAATTTAGTTGGGCGAGATGGGTGTTTCGGTACTTCCCATCTCGTAATCTAACCCCCGAACCTCAAAACAAAGAATCTCTGTTTTCGTAATCAAACTTAGGCTATAATCAATAGGTTTTTCTTATGTTCCTCAAAACATAGGTGGCGACTCTAAACAATCCAAAACAAGTTAGACATCCTAGGATAATTCACCGCTCTAGCCAAGTTGTGGTTTCCCGGGGTATCTACACCAATTTATTTATTTTTTGAACACATACTGACTTGGTGTTAGCTAAGCTAACACCCACCCCTAACATGTGTTTGTTTTGAAAGGCTACTCAAAATTCCAACTTAGATCAACATGATCAACATGTTCGAAAAATTTGCTAGGATTAACAACTTGAGTTGTTCAGAATGAAGGTGTCCAACTTGTTCACAAAATACTGGAGATAAGTTTAACTGTTCACATAAACAAGTAAGTACTTTGATGTTAAATCTTATGTATCCTTTCCTAGAATTTTACACTCAGGTTTTAAAAGTTTTCACTTTTCAAAGGTTTAAAGATTGTACATCTTTCATAAGTTTAAGGTTCATACACCTTCGCCCGTGCGCACGTTTTTCACATTTGTGTAAGTTGTAAGGTGGCCAGTGTAATTTATTACATATTGATTACCATCTTGCACTCAGACAACTTGTGAACTCAAGTCATTTACAGTTGGTTGTAGCATTAACATGTTACCAAAAACAAAAGTTTTAAAGATTTAAACATCTTTTCATTCATAACTGATAACATAAACCTGTTATAAAAAAGCCAACTTGAACAAGTTGCATCCCTATTTCTACCTTACCTATCTTATCAAAAATCAACTATTTTTGCAACTAAGATAATCAAAGAAGGTTCAAACAAACCAAGCTATTCTTAAACATCCAAAAAGTCAAACTCATGCTAACAGCATGACATGAGTTGACTACAACAAAAACGTGAAACTTGTCCAAAAAACCAAATTACACCCTAATTTGTCTAAATTGTGTACGAGGACATTCCCCTCGTTGATAAAACCATTACATCCTAAGAAGATACTAATTGTCTTAGAGGACACTCCCTCTATTTTAAAAAAAGACCATAAAAACAGAGAAAGAAATCGTTTATAGTGCTAACATCTTGCAGATAGTGGGGTTACTTACCTTCGACATCTGGGTCCTTGTCAGCCTTCTCTTCAGCCTGATCCACATGATCAACATCTTTAAGCTTGGAGCTTACTTCACCGGCTTCAAATGTGGACCCATCAATTCCTCTCAAAGAAGCCCTTTCCTCTTCTAGGTTCCATTCGACTGCCTTGCCAGCAAGATACTCTTCTATCATCTGGATCCTGGCTTCAAAGAGTGTGCGCCCAGCTTCTTTAACATAGTATTCCTTCTGCATGTGTAATTCCTCCATCTTTTTCTTGTCAACATCATCCAGCTCAGCCTTTAACCCACAATATTCATCTCCAAGTCCTTAATCTTATTTTCCATACTCTTAATTACAGCATCTTTTTCCTTTAAAATTTTACCATTCTCAGCTTCGATATCAACAACTTTTATCTTCCATAACTCAACTTCTTTGGCCAACATGCTAGAGGCATCCTGAATCTATCGAAATACAAGATATATTATCACTTCATAATTACAAACTTTCAAAACTTTTATTTAAATACTCATACCTTAGTCAATAACCCTGCTACTATGGAATCGGAGTCGTCCACATTCACAACCTCTGCTGCCTTCCTCTTCTTAAACAAAATCTGGTCACCAATGAACAACTTGGGCTTTGACGAGCCAACAACTTGTTTGACCTCTTCAACCTTGGGCTTCTTGAACCTCGCTAACAGGTTGCTCACGCCAAAAGGGTTATCAGACTGAGTAGCTGTGACAAAAACAATTTTATTAATATATTGTGAGTATGAGCTATTTTCAAAAAACTACTTTGCAGGTAAGAGGGTCTTACCAGATGACATAGTTTGCGTAACTTCCTCTTTGGCGCTTTCAACTTTGCCAAAAACTCCGGGACGCACAAACTTTCTCTTATCAGCAGGTTCTAAACAAACAGCCTCAACATTCCTTAAAGTGTCATCTCGTTTTGGGAATAAGTCATCAAGCCTACCAACTACAAAATAGGGGTATGACAAAGTAAGTATAAAGAGCAAATCAAAAGAAAATTACCACTTGGAGAAGTAGACCCTACCATCTTGTTTCCAAATCGAAAAGAAGCCATCCACTCCTTGCAAGCTGTCCCTCTTTACATAGAAAAATCTCCTTTTCCAATCCCTGTCTTGGTCAGTAGATTCTGTTACCAAACTATAAACCCTAGTCTTGGCCCTAAATCCATATCTATGGGGACCATGAGATCTGAGAAAATAACAAAAAGCAAGCTCTTCCAAACCCACTTTCAACTTAAGATCAGCGTTCAACCTGTCAAGAGTAACCAATTTTCTCTATCCTACTGGCATAAGTTGGGTAAAAGCAAGGCCGGTGACTTGAAAGAAGCGGGAAATCAAAGGCTAAAAAGGGAATGACAAACCTATTTCAAAGGGATATTCAGGAAAGGCAATCCATTCAGTAGAGACACAATCGGCGGCCAAATCTGGATTTGGGGGCATGAACAAGGCAGTGTTGGGGAATTTGGGTTTTAGGGCTTTGATTTGCGCAGCCTCCAAGATGCATTTTTCGGTTTCATGGCTTTCTATTAAGTGTAAACAGAGAAAACCTTGTGGTAGTGCGGCGGCCATGGAGATTTTTTCCGGAAAAAGGGAGAAGTTTTAGGGGTTCTTTGGAACTCACCGGAAAGCAAAAGAAGCAATAACTTTTCTCCCTCTGGCACTGATGGAGTAAATGAAGCCTATGATGGATATTTATATTTGACAAGACTCCCTCAAAACTATACTCCTATATACACTCAACTGCTCTAAGAACCGCCTATCTCAACTGCTGAAGAGTCCCCCACTACTCGTAATCTAAGGAGATGATTTTCCAAAAACTTAAAATTTCCTTCTTCAAATTTTCAAAAAATCAGGGGCAATTGTTCGGGGTGGAAATTTTAGCATCTTGATCGTGATCAACATGTCAGAATACCTTGAGTCTACAGGTTGCTGCCCGTTAAGGTATCACTTAATTACACGCATTTTATGTATTATTGTTAATCCTATTTTTCAGGCCCAACACTTATCAACGGGAAAACAATAACATCCCACGATTTACTCCAAAGAGACCAAGTCAAGCCTATCACAAAACCGAAGTGATAAGAAGAATAACTACCATGCCGAGAATCATGGGCATCCAGGCTGAAAATTATGGGCACTCAATCCTCCACTCTTCAGCTTAATTCATAGTATAAGTAGAATGATAACACAATTGTAAACACACACTCACGGCATTAAAATTCTGTCGTACTCTCCTTGTATTCTCTTGATCTCAAAATCAATACTAACGAAGTTTCTTCCCGAGGTTTTATGCCGACGAACAAGTTGTTCAAGGGCTTTCCTCGTCAAATTCTTGTGTTCATTTCATTCTCTAGTTTCTTTACAATTACATTCCATTGTGCCCAATAATCTTACTTAAAGTCGAATTGAGAAATTTGACCAAAACAGTAATAATGAAAAAAAAAAGTGAAAAAATCATTTTGAGGGAGGGGGTAATAAAGAACTAGCATCGAAACACTAAATAAATATAACTTTTTAATATTTCTGCATTTCTTAACACATATACTAACACTTCTAAACACACACACATGTACTTCTAAACACTAATATAGACACATATTGACATATAAACTGACCCCTAAACATTAACCCTTCCATTCTATAGATACATTGAAACTTCTAAACACTAAATGTGTTTGTTAAAATGACACCGAAAACACTAAACCTAACACTTCTAAATACTTATGGTATTAGTAAAATGCGTTGGAACTTCTAAACACTAACATTGATACTTATTGACACATAAATTGAGACTTCTAAACATTTGTTGGGAAAATAGTGTATTTTTGTATTATGTGAAGGAAATATGATATATTTCCGTGATAAATAATTTGTCGAATGACAAAATTGTTTGTGGGTTTGTGTTTTACTCCATGAGAACATTGAGATAATGTATTCATTTGTCTAAATTGGTGTTGGGATGAATGAGATACAAAGACTTGAAGTTGGTGGGTTGAAATGGGGATATTGAGTTTATCCCACATTGAAAAGAAATGTGAAAGGAAGATAGTATAAAGGCTTGGGCACTTTAGTAGTGTTCAAGCTTGTATGGCATAGAGACACTCTCTCTCGCGCAGGGGGGTGCAAATCATGGACCCAAATTGGCTTGGGACCATCGAACTCATATCTACACGCGACATGCGGACACGAATGTAGCACCAATTTGGCTTGTCCGCGCTAGCTCACCTTTTGCTATTAATTTTTGACTTTTACAGTCAATTTTTTTTTTGCCTCAAAACAGAAACAGATTCATTCCATCTGAACTGGAATGCCAAGTGAAGAGCCATGCCTTATCTCATCTCAGAATTAATTAGGCTTATCCTTTTAATTAATTTTCGGATGTTGAACAACTCTTGAACTTGTATAAATAGAGCTGCAAACCAGTTAAAGAACACAAGCAATTGACACACAAAAGAACACAGTTTCCAGCAATATCCACAACCTCTCTTTCGTTGCATATTGTCCATTTCTCCTTTGGCCTCCTGCATTTGCATACTCGTGGTGATACTGTCCAGACACTGAATTCAATTCGCCGGAGTCTCTTAGTGCAGGGAAGCATCCGGTTCGTGCGAGTTATCCTGGGAGACTAGCGTCCGACGACAACCTCAAGCACTCACGGTGAGGGGGCGAATAAGTCTTAAGTTGCATACTCGTGGTGATACTGTCTAGGCACTAAATTCAATTCGCCGGAGTCTCTTAGTGCAGGGAAGCATACGGTTCGTGCGAGTTATCCTGGGAGACTAGCTTTCGACGACAACCTCAAGCACTCACGGTGAGGGGGCGAATAAGTCTTAAGGACAGTGTGTTCAACACACGGCTCGGCACAAAACATTCAGTCTAGTTTATGTTTATTTATTTTCCAGTTTATTAATTAATTTATTTATTTTTATTCTGTAATTCGAGTTTTTTTTTTTTTTTTTTTGTAGAATTTTCCTAACAACATTAACACTTGCATTAGTGCAATTTTTAGTACTCAATAATCCGGGTAATAATATGTAAGCGGAAGGATTCGAACCCCTGACCTTGCGATAACCAGAGCTCTGATACCATGTTAAGTAACCAATTTCTCTAAAACCTTAAGGTGTTAGAGAGGGCACCTACAATGTATATCAAGCATTAACCTACTACTACAACATACTACTAGGGGATAGGCATCAATTCAAAAAAAAATCCAAAATATGTTCTGTGATAGTTTTTTTTTTTTTTTTTTTAAAAAAATAATTCTCTGATAGTTAGAAAACCATGTTTTTCTAAACCAAATCATTTATACTCCAATCCTATACTGTAATTAATTGTTTCAAGAAATCTTATATATATACTCCCTCCGTCCCACCTCACTTGACACCCAAGATGTGGGCACAATAACTAAGGAAAATGAATAAAATAAGGAAAATGTGTGGTAGAAAATGAAGAGAGAGAATGAGTGAGGTAAATAGTAGTGTTGATTGAATAAAATGAGTGGTGGAGAATGAAGAGAGAATGAGTGGTGGGGTAGAGTGAATATAAAATTATAAAAAGTAGGCTATTTTGGAAAGTGTCAAGTGAGATGGGACATACCAAAATGGAAATAAGTGTCAAGTGAGCTGGGACGGAGGGAGTATATTAAAGTTGGTGAGTAGGGTTATGGTGTTGACATGTGGACAAACAATTGAGAAATCTTACATTTGGCGATGCCACATCAAACTCACCCTCATAATTATGTGACTTTTCAATTTCTTTTTCTTAGCTAATAGTATTAGCTAATAATATTAGTTACTATATAGGGTAACTATTATAGTTAACTATTACTATTATTAATAGTTAACTACTACTAATAATAGTAATAGTTACTATAATAGTTAACAATTACTATTATTAGTAATAGTTATTATAATAGATAACTATAGTAATTACTTTATATAGTAAATAATATTATTATCTAATACTATTAAGCAAATAATAGTTAACTATTAAATGATTAATCATTATTATAGTTAATATTTATATTAACTATTATTGATAATTATTAAATAAATTAAAAAATAGTATTACTAGTATTAGTTAATCATAATAGTTACTGTATATATTAATTATTATTTTTAATAGTAGTATAAAATAATCATAATAGTTATAATATAAATTAACTATTATTAGTAGTATTAGTTAATCATTATACAATAGTACTCTCTCTTACTTTTTCTTAATTTGTATGCCAATTTTTTTGGTCTCAAGTCACATGAAACGGAGGAGGTATATGTTAATATTTACTATTAATAGTACTCACTCCGTCCAAGTAAGAGTCATACTTTCTATTTTGGTATATTCAAGAGTTAGAGTTTCTTTATAAAATGACAAATGATGAGAAATAATGAATAGTGTGTTTTTGTCAATTTTATCTTTCTAATGCTTCTATAATTACAAAAAGACCAAACTAACTAACTTACATTTTGTCCACTTGCACTATGAATAGTGTTTTGGACATTTATACTCTCAATCCACTTGCAATGTTTATCTAATTTCTATTGTTTTTCTAATAAGTGTGTGCAAGCAAGGTAGGACTCT
Organism: Campanula takesimana; assembly: GCA_026119855.1. Lineage (NCBI taxonomy): Eukaryota > Viridiplantae > Streptophyta > Magnoliopsida > Asterales > Campanulaceae > Campanula > Campanula takesimana. The sequence continues at coordinate 44,829 of JAOWBW010001641.1, forward strand.
AACTCTAGGACTGAGGGAGTATTAATTAATAATAATAGTTACTATATATAATAATTATTACTATTAATATTATTAATTAATAAAATTATTATTTTACTAATATAATTAGATGTACATTATAGAATTTTATATTTATTAATCATAATATATATATATATTATAAAATCATTCATTGGAAAATAGCTAATATTATTAAATCAATCATCTATAAAATTAAAAGTTAATTTATAGCAATAATAAATCATCTTTATATTCAAATTTCAATTATCATATAAATACAAATTATGTACAACGAAAACTATTTTTTTTTAACACAATTCTTTTCAATTTATAAGCAAATGTTTTAATTCATATACAATATATTATGCTATTTTATTAAATAAAAACGTTAAAAAACAAATTATAAAAAAATTGGCAAATTTATTACCCGCGCGTTGCACGGGTTACCCACTAGTTCAATAAAAATGACAAATAAAATAAAATTAATTTAATTTAAATTGTATGAAAAGATGACTAAAACAAATACCCAATCAGATTACTCGTCATCATGCATAAACGTTCGGCAAGATCACTAAACCTTGACCCCCACCAATAATAAAAGAGATAAGATAAAGTTATAAAAGATGGGTACAAAATATGGTTTACAAAATGAGGTGTCATAATTGTATTGGTGTTTTTAATAAGAATGTATCGGGTCCACTATCGATATAGCCAATAAAATATTGCTATCATATCTTGTATCCTTCATTTTGTAATTTTTTTTTTGTAAAAATCTAACATTGTCGATAATAAAAAGTACAAAAAAAATCTTTAAAAGAGAGAGAAAATGACTTCAAAAAGGCCAAAGAAATCCACGTAGGCCAGTCAGTCCACAATCTCGACTCTCGCAAAAGGCCACCCAGAATTTAAAAAAAAATGAAGAATGAGAAAATAATAATAATAATAATCCAAAGGCATTTAACTCTCGCAGTCAGATGGCCTCCATTACCGTTAACCTTCATTCCCTCACTCTCTACTTGTTAATTCGTCTTCTTTTAAGCTATAAAAAAACCCATCAATGAAATTCTCTCAGGTAAATTTAAACCCAAACTATTGTTGGAGCTCAATCTCTTTTTAATGAACTAAAACAAACTTCTCATAGAATTTTAGGAACGAGAATTTATAAACAGAAAACTTTAGTTATGTGTTAATAGGCTTTAGGCCGAACCACATAATTTTTGTATCTTTTGTCTTCGATTGTATGTGTGTGTTATTTTGGTATCTCTTGTTGCGATTTCGACAGAAGACACACACGGTGCTCCATTCGCTAGGTCACATCAGAGGAAATCCCACATACTCCCTCCGTCCCATTTTAAACTTCAAAAATTTTCCTTTTGGGTATCCCATTTTAAACTTCAAAATTCAAAAAGAGAAAGTTTTTTATACCTTTTTATTTAGTGGACCATACTTGTCATACACACAACAACTATCCACTAACTATTCCCTACCCCACTTTCTCTCTCCTACCCACTTTGTATACTCACAACACTCTACCCCACTATCTATACTCCCTCCGCCCCGAACTAAAGTTCTTAGTTTGACTTTATACGGAGATTAAGAAAAAGTAAATATTGTGAGTATGAAAAGTGAAGTAGGAGAAAGTAGGAGAGATAAAGTGGGTAGAAAATTTTTGTTGTGAGAATGATAAGTGGGTTTCATTGTCCATTTTAGGTAATAAAACAACTAAGAACCTTAGTCTGGGACAAACCAAAAAAGAAAGTAAGAACCTTAGTCTGGGATGGAAGGAGCATTTTATAATATAAAGATTCTTATCTTAATTCTTGTGCCCACATTTTTTTTGAAGTTTATAATGGGACGGAGGGAGTATCTCACACACGCGGTCCATTGCGCGCCGGGCCCATCAATCAACCAGGCTCTGATACCAGTTGTTGGGACCGCGACCACCTCCAAACACTCCATTAGCATGATGTCTTTTGGGAGATGATTAAAAAACAAATCCATGCGGGCTGGGCCCAAAGCGGATAATATCATACTAATGTGGAGTGGTGGGGGTGGTCGCGGTCCCAACAACTGGTATCAGAGCCTGGTTGGTTGATGGGTCCGGCGCGCAGTGGATCGCGTGTGTGAGATATGTGGGATTCCCTTTGATGTGACCTCGCAAATGGAGCAGAGTGTGAGCCTTGTGTCGAAAGTCTTCCCGATAAAGGTGATCGGGCGGCGTCTCCCGCAGATGGTGTTAGCGGCGGTACAAGTTTCGCAGGAGGTACTTGAGTTGAGGGGAGGTTTGTTGGGGTGTCAACCCAAGTCCCACATCGGCAATCGAATGAAAAATTGCCTATTATATAAAGGTGTTCACACACTCCATTAGTATGAGGCCTTTTGGGAGATGACCAAAAATAAATCTGTGCGGGCTGCCCAAAGCGGACAATATCATACTAATATGGAGTGGTGGGGGTGGTCGCGGTCCCAACATGTGTTAATAGTCTTAATGTGTTCAATAAGTTTCAGTTAATTACAAAAATATCACCGCGCTTTTAAAACAAGTGCCGGTTATTTTAAAAATGTCACCGCCTGTTTTAAAACAAGTACTCCATCCGTCCCAGAGTAAGAGTCCTACTTTCCATTTTGGTACGTCCCAGAGTAAGAGTCCTATTCCTAAAATGACAAAGAATCTTTACTATTCACTCAACTCATTCTCTCTCATATTTTACTTTTATACTCACAACACCAATCAATTCAATATTCTCTCCCACTCATTCTCTCTCCTACTTTACTTTTACACTCACAACATTTACATCACTTCCAATATTAATAAGCGTGCAAATGAGGGGTAGAACTCTTACTCTGAGACAGAGGGAGTACCAATTATTTATAAAAATGTCAACGCGTATTTCAAAATACGTTTCTCCTAATCGGTCCATCCATTTCAAAAAAATATCTATTCAGTCGTTCAAAAAAATTCAAGTGAAAAAACACGTTTTTTAATTTCTTAGAAAAAACACATTTATAATAGATTTTCACTTGTATTTTTTTTGGGAACGATTTTTAACTAATCCACCAGCCTATCCCCCCAGCTGTCCTTCTTCCCTTCCCAGCGCGTGACATGTGTCACCTTTAAAAAAAAAACCCCAATAACTTTAAAATGAGTATATCTTGAGATTTTGAAGTAAAAAAAAGTTTTAAAAATACCGTTGTAAACTAGATAGGTCATGATATGGTTTGATTATTTAAAAAAAAACATACTCCCTCTGTCCCTAAATGAGTGTCCATTTTCAAAAAATCTTTGTCCCTAAATGAGTGTCTTTTTTGAACCTAACTTTCTCCATAAACGTTTTTTTTCGAAAAAATTTTCACCGGTTTCTTTATACGTGCAAAACTAAAGGTTTCGAAAGGAGATTACAAGATTATATATGAATCGTTGTTACCAAATTGTTTAAAAAGTTGAGATTTTCAGTGTCCCTTAAAATGAAATTTGGACACTCATTTAGGGACAGAGGGAGTACTTGATAAAAGTAACAGATTCATCTTCAAAAAATAACAATTTTTACTGACAAATGTAACAGCAGTTTTGTAAGAAAAATTAAATAGTTTGATAGTTTTTGTGGTTAGAAAAATAAATATTTAAAGTGTAACAGAGTGCATATATGATTATAATTTTCTATATAAATGAATATAACATTTTTTTAGTAAATGTTACTTTTTTTTCTTTAAAAAAATAGTAAAAATTCATGTATATAATCGGGTTTGCATTTCTATTGAATGTAAAACCCTAGAAAAGTGTTACAATTGAGAAAAAAAATTACATTCATTTATTATAAAATGTAAAATTAGTTTAGTTATCAATCTTATGTTATCTTTAATCTATTTCAGCAAAATTGTGGTATATTTTTGAAAAAAGAAAGTGTTACATATGAGAAAAAATGTTTCATTTTTTATAAATAGTGTTACTTTTGCTGGCGAGCAAAAAATGGCATGGAAAAAAAGTTAGAGGGAATTTTTTTTAGCTTAACTCGGCTTGGCTGACTCGGCGGCTTGGCTCGGAGCCGTCACAGGAGTCCGCCTCTTTTTAAAATTGATGGACCGACAAAGCCGTCGGATTGACATGGTGTGACAAAGCCAAAATTCATTAATGAAGTTGAGCAATTGGAGTAGAAAGTAAATTAAGAAGAAAAAAACTTATATGAGAACACTATGACCCGTCTCATGAATGAGACGGGTCATTTTTGACCTATAACCCGGCCCATTGAACCACCTCCATGACCCAGGGGGCGACCCTGCCACGTGACAGCCTCTCATAGGCCATTTTTTCTTTTTCGATTTGTCAAAAGTAATAGTTACTATAACTTAATGTAATGACTGTATACATATAAAGTAACAGTTTGTATACATAAAAGTAATACATATATACAGAAAAGTAACAGTGTTTTTTTCTATGTTTTCTTCGCTTGCCAAAAGTAATACTTATTACAACTAAAATGTAACGAACGTGTTACTTATATGTAATAATGTTTTTACATAATTATAACACATATGTATAGAAAAAGTAATAATTCAACCATTTACATTTTTAGAGCTAAAAACACTTGATTAGTGTTACATGTAAAAGTATTACATTATCTATAAAAATATGTTATAATTTCTTTTATTAAAGTGTTACATTTACTTGTACAAACAATTACATTCATATATATGAGTTGTTACTTTTCAAATGTTACTTTCTTTCAAAAAATTAAATCAAAATACACAATATTTTACATTTTTGCAAAAGCATTATTACATTTCAGTATAAATGATAATTACATTTAGATATTGTTTGGGTTAGATGTAATTATAGTTAGTATTACATTTGAAAAAAAATGGGTAAAACGAGCTTTTGTTTTTGTAAAACAGGTGTTACGTTTACTTATGAACAATACTACCTCCGTCCCAACTCAATGCGCACGTTTACTGTTGGGCACAAGATTTAAGGAGAGAGTATTTATATTCAAAAGTATTGTGAGTGGAGAATAATGAGTGGTTGGGAGGAAGAAAGAGAATGAGTGGAGAATAATGAGTGGTTGGGAGGAAGAAAGAGAATAAGTGGAGAATAATGAGTGGTTGGGAGGAAGAGAGAGGATGAGTGGAAGATTATAAAAGTAATAAAAAACTTTCCTTTTTTGGATTGTGCACATATCAACGACACCCACTTAAAAGGTAAGTGTGCACATTGAGCTGGGACGGAGGTAGTATTACTTTATATCTATACAGTCATTACATTAAGTTATGATAAATAACTATTACTTTTGGTAAATGTCGGAAAAGCCGAAAAATAATATAAAAACTCAAAAAAACCATTTTTTTTTTTGTATTTTTTTTTTTGTGGGGGGCAATGGGTGGCTGCCACGTGGCGGGTCATGCCCCATGGGTCTTGGGGCGACCCGTCTCATACATGAGACGGATCCCCTTGTTCTCATGGGAGACCCTTCAATTAAGAATCCTTAAGTTTTAGGAATTTAATTCACCTTTTCCTACTTCTACTTTACTCCAAACAAGAGGAGGACAATAGAATTAGTAGTATTTTTTTTTCTTTCCTTCTCCTAGCAGGAATATTATTTCTTTCTATCATCCATTCTTACCTATATAATGCAGGTCTGTTTGGTCTGAATGCCCCATCCCTGCCATATTAACTTGAGAGAGAGAGAGAGATATCAAGAAAGAATTAAAGAAGATGCATCACGAATTCATTCAAAACGCAACCGTGAAGGTATTCAGGTGGAAGTACAACAATATTCCAAGCTTCCTTGTGTTCCGAGTACACGACAGAACTGATAAACATGAGTTTACTGTCCATCAACATCCTCCAATCCACTTCGACTGGCGTTATTGTTGTTCTAATCCTGTTTTTTTCAGAAGGTTGATCAACAACATACTTAAGGAAACCAAACCGAACAACAACACACTACTCTGCGAAATAATAACAGAATGTTTTTACAGTTGTTTCAACTCCAATTATGCGACCAACGCAACTAGTCCCAAGTTTTTTCTAGTGATTGATGTTTTCCGAAAATTTGTATATATTGCAAATTCTGAAGAAGAAGAAGGCGAATACAACTTGGATTTTGTACGGTTGGAGGAGGATTATTCAAAAACTACACTCCGGGATATTTTGGTGATTCTTGTATACCATCTATCGAAATTTAGTGGATACAAATTTTTAACAGAACCGTCGATAGATGAATTATCAGAGGTTAAGGCTGCAATAAGAATGTTGAGTTTTAATGGGAAGGATACTGAGGATGAATGCGCAATTTGTATGGAGAGATTTTTTGTCAAGGACAAGGGATTGCAAAAATCCTTGTTCCCACATATTCCACAAAAAATGTGCATTTAAGTGGTTGTTTGATCCTACTCATCATGTCCATTGTGTCGATTAGTATGTAAACTCCTATTATTTAATTTTCTTGTTTGTGGTAGATGATATTATATGAATAAATAATACTATTTGGTTTTGTAATATTTTTTTTTTTGTTTTTTTTGGATAACTAATGACATTGTTTCGCAAAGCGAAACGTACTTACTAGTGACCTTGAAGTGTAACATACTTGTCAAATATTTTTCAAATATGCAATGTAAATATTATTTAACGGATACCATTAAATTTTATTAACGGCAGCTGACGTGGCTAGGCCACACAAACAAAAGATCGACCGACAATGTACATATATTATACATGTATTGTATGTGTATTTATTACAAAAATAATAATGATTCGAGCTTAACGAGCCAAATACGAGGCGATTGCGAATAAAAACTTTACGTGTCAATGAGCTTACCTCGAGCTCAACCGAGTCGATCTCCCTCAAAGTCCGTTGAACAAACGAGCCGAACTAGAGCCGACTTGATAACAAAACAAGACTAGCTCTGAAAAGCAAATACGGTGCTTTCTTATTTTATTGAAAGATAGGAGGCGGTTCGTGCTCGAGTTACCTCGAACCCATTCGAACTCTAGCTTTTACTAGCCGAGCCCGAGTCGAGCTTGAGCCGGCTCGAATCGTTTAACCGCCCTAGTTGACAGTTTATGAAACCTGCATGTTCTTTACCCCTCAGAAATGCTTTTATAACTTCTACTGTACCTGAGACTTTGGCAGACATGACTTCTCTGACAGATCTTAGTCTTCATGATTCCGGTTTATTTAAAAGAAAAATAAAAAATGTTTCCGATTTATACAGTGAATTCCCAAAAAACGTATTCCTGCTCCCTCGTATGCAGATTGTTTACCTATACAACAGCAACAACAAAAAACTTGGTTTTTATTTTTTTGCCTGAATTTTCTCAAAGAAGATTTGAACCTCGTTGAGAACTTGAGCAGTGCCTTTTATGTTCCCTGGTTTTGCTCGTTTAATTGCTATGATCGTGTCATCTTCGAGAGTCCCTTTGAAGATCTCACCAAAGCCACCGGAGCAAAGGAGATAGTCTTTGCGATACTGTTTGTGGTCTTGGCTGATTTCCCCAATGTTGTTGGCGTTTAAGATATCTTCCCGCTCCTTGATTTACATCTTTCGTGCCTCTTTCTTTGCCTAAGTTTGTCGTCTGTATACTAGAAATCCGCTTAAAAAGAGGAGCAGGACCGCACCAATTGCACCTGAAAAAAAATGGTATTGATCAATATGTCGCTGGCATCTATTTATAAGGATCTGGGGCCTTTACAGACCAATTGCACTGATGTCCTACATTTATAGTAAATGAGTTACATTTTATAATAACAAAATTTACATACTATTCTAATAGCATGTAGTTTAACGGTATGCAGGAACAATATAGGAACATGAGCACGTACTCCCTTCTTCCCGCTAGAAGTGAGACCAAGGTTTGGGCACAAAGATTAAGAAAAACGCATTGTGATATTAATATTGAAGGAGGAGTTGTGAGTATGAAAGTAAAGTATGAGTGGTAGGAATGATAAGTTGATCGTTGTTGTGAGTATGACAAGTGAGACCCATCTATGTCGCTTGACATATGTTTATGCACATCTGGACCTGTGTAGTCCAATTGTACATAATCCTACTTTTAAAGTTAATGACTTGCTACAATTTACAATAATACATCTTCAAATAATACAGGTTACACTTACCAATATGGAGAAAATCATAGTATCATGGATTTTGGACTTCTATGCAGTTGGTCACAGCCCAAATTCGTGTTTAATTATATCGTATATGTAGAGCTAATATAAACCTGATAAAGATTTCTTCTGACATAAAAAGAAAACTCAGTAACCCGCTCCCCCCCCCCCCCCCCCCCCCCCAAAAAAAAAAAAAAAAAAAAAAACCCTACAAATTCAAGACAATAAGGCTACTTAGTTCGACAAACTCCAGTACTCGAGTCTTATAACTGCCCTTCAAGGCAAAAGCAGCTTTTCTGCCCTACACTTTGACTTAGGTAAATCACGACAATCAACAGGCAACCTACAACAAGGCTCCTGAGGCAATGCCCAGTCAATCTACAACCCTTCTTCCTCCCACTTAGCCAAAGGAAACTTATCATCCAATTTTATATAACTCCAAAACACCAAAACCCTACTTCATGAAGCTTAACCAAATAAGCATTCTGGGACCCACCCATCCTGAAATTGCGGCACAAAGTTCCCCTGCATGCTGTCATTGAAGCAGTGTAGTTTACATAGGCTTGAGCCACATAAGTAGACATAACATAGAATCTTGACAGTTTAAAAACAAAATCCTGTTACTTCCCGTTATATGAAAGGTAAAGACTAGAGGTGGACCCACGTTGACCGGATTGTGGTTCGACCACAGTATCCGCAGTGCATTGCAGACATTATAGACTCGGAATATTACTCCAACTTTCCTAATAGTTAACCAAACTTGCAATCATATAATGCAGCAATCAGCATTGCAGAATAATAGAGGAATGTTTACTAGTATTGTATCAGGCATTAATGTTACCCTATTTAGTGCACGTTGTTATGGGATGGTGGGAGTATTGTTTTTCTTTTATTTTAATGAAATCAGTCCCAAAAAATTCCAGAAACCTTTCAGGATTAACAATCGATGCTCTCCCAGATTTGTCTTGTATGATTATATTGAAAAAAAAAAAATACTTTCGAGCATTACGGATGATGATGTAATTAAACGTTTTTAAAGAATGAAATCGTGTCGAAAAGAAATACTCCCTCTGTCTCGAAAAGATAGTCTTATTTTGACTTTTTATGGTCAACAAAAATAAATTTGAGCAAATATTGGCGACGATCTAATCATTCTAGTGAAATTCTAAAATTTGTAATTGATAAATCATTAAATGATTTATCAATAACAAGTTTTAGAATTTCGCTGTGATCATTAAATTGACACCAGTGGTTGGTCAAAGTTTATTTTTGTTGACAATAAAAGGTCAAAATAAGACAAACTTTCCGAGACTGAGGGAATATTAAAGTATGATGAGGGAATATTTTCGTTTCTATCAAATATACAGGCACAATCTTAACTTCCACTAAAAATATTTCATCGACTTTTAACATGATAATAGTTGATTATGGAAATCATGATCTATCTTTCATGTGGAGTGTTTCTCATTGAAGGTTCAGTTCCTCTAAGATACAATGTCTATCAATTTTTATATATATATACTCCCTCCGTCCCAGCACAAGTAGGACTAGAGGAGTTTGCACACTAATTAAGAAAAATTAGTAAATGTGTGGTAGAAAATGAAGAGAGAGAATGAGTGGAGTAAATAGTAGTGTTAGTTGGATAAATTGAGTGGTAAAAAATGAGAGAGAGAGAGAATGAGTGGGATAAGTGTTGATTGAATAAATTAAGTGGTGGAAATGAAGAGAGAGAATGAGTGGGGTTGAAACATTTTCATTTTGGGCAATCTCACTTTTAGTAGGACGTCCCAAAAGGGAAAGAAGTCTCACTTGTGCTGGGACGGAGGGAGTATATAAATGGATAACAAAGTTTCTAGGTTTTGCCTTCCTAGTGATCATCAACACTATTCTTAAGTCTATGTTTGGTTCTACGAAAAGAAGAAGGAAAAAAATGACAATAAAATACTCCCTCCGCCCCATAATGATCTTCGCTTTGACTATTCAAACTTTTAAGGATATGAACACTTGTTTCATTAGCCATGTTTTGTTTATGCATTTGTAAGCTTAAATTGTAGAATGAGAAGAACTTTTTGGACAATGAAAAATGGAAAATAGAAGATCATTTTGGGACGGAGGGAGCAAATGATATTTTGGTCATGTGGTAGACCACTTGATTCTATTATTGTGCTTGGCAGTATGGAAAGCGATCAAGAATGGAAAAAATGAAGCCAAGCCATGGAGCAAGAATCAAGTATTCAGATAAATGTCATCACTGATCTTCTACTTTCATGTTTTAAGTCTCAACAACAAACTGGAAACGGACCACGTCAATTTATGACTCTAAAGAATTTTGTTTCTCGGTCAACGATTGACCTCATAGACTATAGTAATACCCACAAAGATGGAGAAAAAGTAGGAATGGCAATAGAGTAGGATTGAGAAAATTAAGGAAGCGTGTTTTTGGATAGAAGTACTAAGATCCATAAGCACTCTTAGCATGTCTGTGATGCTTGTCTCTTATTTAAGTAAATCTGTTTGAGAAGACTATTCCACAAGTCATAAAATTGAAACCCCGGTATCTCACATCACAAGCAGTATGTATGCGGGTCATAGACGCGGTCCTTATTTCCTACAGTCTATATCAGTATATTATGGACCTAGTAATATGGTAATCTGTCGTAATCAATCTGACAAAATACTCATTACTGTATATATTTTTGTTGGTTACATAAACACCTTCCCTAGTAGAAACAGAGAGAAATATATAACTTTGAAGCTACTGTGTGTTCAACATCACCTCGTAATGTACTATGAATCAAGATCTGATACCATGAATCGAACCAGTATTATGTTTGTAGCATTTGAGATTACCCATTTTAATAATAGCAGCTTTACTTGGCCGCCGTTTCTTAGAATATGATAAACTTATCTAAATCTTTTATAATCTCACAGGTCACAATGGTGACCTTCTAATAGATATACGGAATATTTAGAACTAACTAATGCCCCAGTACGCACGCCAGGTTGATTTTCCAGTCTATAAAAGCATTTCCTCTCATCTGCTGTCCGCTCATCAAAAAGGGTTTTAAGAAATATATACACTATGGGGTCCACTGTTTATGTCATAAATTTGAAGTACTTCTTCTACTTCATTCCTTTTTTTCATCTAATGATTTCTACGTGCTCATTATGCCTTGATCAAGAGAGATTCGCCTTGTGGGAGTTCAGAAATAGCTTGTCTATTAACATGTCAGCTTCTCACGAACTGTCCGCTCGTCCAAAAGTGGAATCCTGGAATCTTGGAGGAGGAGAAAACGCTAGTGAGTGCTGCTCATGGGATGGGGTTGAGTGCCATGAGAAAACGGGTCATGTGATTGGTCTTGACCTTGGTAGCAGTTTTCTTTACGGTTCTATTAATTCCACAAGCACCCTCTTCAATCTTGTTCACCTTCGGAGGCTGAACCTTGCAGACAACAACTTCAATTATTCTCAAATCCCATCAGCAATATCTCGCCTTTCAAGGTTATCCAGACTTAATCTCTCTGCTTCTGTATTTTCTGGTCAAATCCCATCCGAAATCTTAGGATTGTCCAGGTTGGTCTCTCTTGATCTAGCCGTAAACCTTGATCCATCGTCTTCCGAAGGTCTTTTCAACTAGTAAAACCAAATCTAGCTAGTCTTGTTCATAACTTAACAAACCTGCACATGCTTTACCTCGGAAATGTTTTTATAAATTCTACTGTACCTGAGACTTTAGCAAATATGACTTCTCTGACAGATCTTAGTCTTCATGATTGTGGGTTGTATGGTGAGTTCCCAAGGAACATATTCCTGCTCCCAAGCCTGCAGATTGTTTACCTGTACAGAACAAAAATCTCAAGGGTTCTTTGCCTGAATTTCCCGAAGAAGTTCCATGACACAACTGGACATATCTAGGACAAGTTTCTCTGGTCGAATTCCAGACACAATAGGAACCTGACTGATCTAACCTATTTATCAGTTTCTGTCACTTATGTTGACGGAGGAAGGCTTCTTTGGCTTCGCAAGTTAACTGGACTCACTAGTTTGTTACTTAATAGCATAAATCTACAAACTATGCCCCTTCCGTCATCTCTTGCAAACCTGACCTATCTCAATCAGTTATGCCTTAGCTCAAATAACTTTGTTGGCCAATACCCCCTTGGCTCATGAATTTGACCCAACTAACTTTCCTAGATATGTCAGGTAACCAATTACAAGGTCCGATTCCAAGTTCATTAGCTGATCTAACGAGGCTGGAACTTCTTAATCTTAAAAACAATAACCTCAGTGGAATAGTGGAGGCAAACATTTTTTTATAGCCTTAAGAATCTCACCCAACTCCTACTATCTAACAATCATCTCTCTTTTCTCACCGACAATATCAGCTATTCATCTATGCCCAAGTTTGCACTCCTAGGATTAGGCTCATGCAACTTACAGGAGTTCCCTGAGTTTTTACGATTCCAAACTGAACTTCAGGTACTGTCTTTGACGCAAAACATGATTACTGAAATTCCTGAATGGATGTGGAATACAAGCAAACAAACTTTGGACCCTTCCTCAGGATCAGTTGGGTATCCAATTATTCCCTGGGAAAGTTTACGCATTTTGCACCTCACATATAACATGATAGGTGGACCAATCCCGGTTCCACCATCAACGATGTCCTTCTATTATGTATCAAACAACCAGTTCAACGGGAAAATTCCAGAAACTATTTGCAATCTGGGTACCCTTTCGATTTTAGATTTGTCAAATAACAACTTGAGTGGAACAATTCCACAATGTTTGGGAAACTTCAGCAGTTCTTTGACAGTTCTGAATCTTAAAGTCAACAACTTTAGGGGTACTATTCCTTACACATATACAGAAGAATGCAGCTTGAGGATGATTAACCTAAGTCAAAATCAATTGGAGGGTCAAATACCAAGTTCCCTAGCAAATTGCACAGCACTCGAGATTCTTGATCTCGGAAATAATCATTTGATCGGTTCTTTTCCCTTTTGGCTGGGAGCACTGCCGAAGTTGCAGGTTCTCGTCCTGTCATGGAATAGATTTTATGGTGAAATAGAAAGTCCTAAATAGCAAAGTTCACTGTTCCCAAAGTTGCGCATCATTGACTTGTCTAACAACGTTCTTACAGGTTATTTGCCTGTAGAGTACTTTCAACAATGGAATGCAATGAAAATTCCACTTGTCGACCCTTTGACGTATATGCAGTTAATTTCCTATCTTGCAACCATTGAATTCTTGGGTGTCACTTGGCAGGGAGGTACTTGTACTCGATGACAATTGCAAACAAAGGGCTAAGGACAGAGTACGTGAAGATCCTTGATATTACGATTGCAATTGATTTCTCAAACAACAAGTTCAAGGGTGAGATTTCAGAATCTATTGGAAGCCTCAAGGGAATTCAGTCATGCAATCTTTCCAACAATGAACTTTCTGGTCCGGTCCCCTCGTCGTTAGGCAATCTAACAATGCTTGAATCGTTGGATCTTTCTCAAAACAAGCTCTCAGGACAGATCCCTGTGGACATTGCGCAACTCAGCTTCCTTGCATTCTTTAATGTCTCATTTAACAATCTGACAGGGCCTATACCACAAGGGAAGCAATTCAATACGTTCCTGAACAATTCCTATGCAGGAAACTCAGCACTCTGTGGAGAGCCTCTATCCTTGGGCTGTGGACGTATGAAAGCTCCACTACCTTCAACCCTGAAGAAAGTGATGATTCTGGGTTTCCAAGTAGAACGGATTGGATTGTGATGTTAATAGGACTTGGAGGTGGATTGATAGTAGGATTGACTTTCGGGCAAACTTTAACTACCAAGAATCATGATTGGTTTGTTGACAGCTTTGGAAGAGACCAAAGAGCTGGCAATCTATTGCGATGTTGGGCGTGGAAAGGAGAACTTTAAACAGGTAGGCCTAGGAGTTCCTTCAAAGAACTTTACTGGTTTTCATAGAGGTATTGTGATCCATAAGCACTGTTAGAATATATGCAATGCTCGTTCCTTGATTCTATTACTGTGCTTGGCAGTATGAAATGTAACATATGTTATACCCTTTTTAACTCCCCTTCCATTTTTTTCTACGAGTAGTAAACTTCTAGGTATCATACCATACTGTGTTTTGTTTTGTAGATCTATGAAAGTCATACCCGATGTTTGGGAAGTGTTCTTAGGAAAGTGATCAAGAAAGGAAAAATTAAGACAAGCCATGGAGCAAGAACGATCAAGAATCAAGTACTCAGATAAATTTTATCACTAATCTATTCTAATTTCGCGCCATGTTCCTCACGTATAAAGTAGCAGGATCTGTTATTATGATAATGCATTACTAAGTTTAATGGAACAGAGTGAAGGACAAGGGATTGCAAAAATGCCTTGTTCCCACATAGTCCACAAAAAATGTGCATTTAAGTGGTTGTTTGATCCTACTTCATGTCCATTGTGTCGATAAGTTTGTAAGACTCCTATTATTTAATTTTTCTTGTTTGTGCCAGCTGATATAATATGAATAAATAATACTATTTGGTTTTGTATTTTTTTTTTTTTTTGGATGACTAGTGACCTTGGTTTTGCAAAGTGAAACGTACTTACTAGTGACCTTGAAGTGTAACATACTCCTTCCGTCCCATTTTAAAAGTCAAAAAATGGGTAGGTTCAAGAATTAAGAAAAAGGTGATGTGTTGTGAGTGTTGATAGTTGGGTAGGAGAGAAAAAGTGTGGTAGAGAAGAGTTAGTTGTGAGTATGACATGTATGACGCACTTTCCATTTTAGGATTTTGACTCTTAAAATGGGACGCCCTTTAAGGAAATTTTTGACTCTTAAAATGGGACTGAGAGAGCACTTGTCAAATATTTTTCAAATAATGTAATGTAAATACTTTTTAACGGATACCATTAAATTTTATTAATGGCAGCTGACGTGGCTAGGCCACACAAACAAAAGATCGACCAACAATCGCTAAGCAAATTAACACTTGTTAAATATTTAGCACCATAGGAAAGTAACACCCACCTATCCTAAACCCTTTAACTTCAGAATTAATGCTCGAGTCACAAAAAAAGCTTACAAAATTTGGATCACAAAATAATTTGTCAAAGCATTATCAGTTTATTTAACCTTGAAGCAGTTTCCTTTAGTTCTATAAATCCACTAGCAATCTCCCCGCTTCTGAATTTTATGGTCAAATCCCGTCTGATCAACTCCTAGGACTGTCCAGGTTGGTTTCCTTGATCTAGCTTTAAAACCTTGATCCGCAAATGTCTTTTCAGACTAGTTAAACCAAGTCTAGCTAGTCTTGTTCATAATAGGGTTGTAAACGAGCCAAGTCGAGCTTTGGAGTTTTGAGCTCGAGCTCGAGCCGAGTTTGATCGTTCGAGCTCAAATCGAATCATGAGTTGTTCGTGAGCCGTTCGCGAGCCACTCGAATTCGAGTTTTAATGAGCCGAGCTTGAGCTTGGACCTTTTTTTGATATATTTTGAAATCAAACGAGCTCGAGTTCAAGCCTTATTGAGCTCGAGTTCGAGTATTATTATATAACATACATATATTATACATGTATTTATTACAAAATAATAATGATTCGGGCTTAACGAGCCAAATACGACCCGATCACGAAAAAAAAAATACGTGTCAATGAGCTTACCTCGAGCTCAACCGAGTCGATCTCCCTCAAAGTTCGTTGAACAAACGAGCCGAACATGAGCCGACTTGATAACAAAACAAGACAGGCTCTGAAAAGCAAATACGGTGCTTTCTTATTTTATTGAAAGATATACCTCGAACCCATTCGAACTCGAGCTTTTACTAGACGAGCCCGAGTCGAGCTCGAGCCGGCTCGAATCGTTTAACAGCCCTAGTTGACAGTTTAAGAAACCTGTATGTTCTTTACCCCATAAATGCTTTTATAACTTCTATTGTACCTGAGACTTTGGCAAACATGACTTCTCTGACAGATCTTAGTCTTCATGATTCCGGTTTATAAAAAGAAAAACAAAAAAATTTCCGATTTATGCAGTGAATTCCCAAAAAACGTGTTCCTGCTCCCTCGCCTGCAGATTGTTTACCTATACAACAACAACAACAACAAAAAACTCGGTTTTTATTTTTTTGCCTGAATTTCCTCAAAGAAGATTTGAACCTCGTTGAGAACTTGAGCAGTGCCTTTTATGTTCCCTGGTTTTGCTCGTTTGATTGCTATGATCGTGTCATCTTCGAGAGTCCCTTTGAAGATCTCACCAAAGCCACCGGAGCAAAGGAGATACTCTTTGCGATACTGTTTGTGGCTTTTCTGATATCTTTACCAGTGAAGATCTTGGCTGATTTCCCAATGTTGTTCGCGTTTAAGATATCTTCCCGCTCCTTCATTAACATCTTTCGTGCCTCTTTCTTTGCCTAAGTTTGTCATCTGTATACTAGAAATCCGCTTAAAAAGAGGAGCAGGACCGCACCAATTGCACCTGAAAAAAATGGTATTGATCAATATGTCGCTGGCATCTACTTATACGGATCTGGGGCCTTTACAGACCAATTGCACTGATGTCCTACAATTATAGTAAATGAGTTACATTTTATAATAACAAAATTTACATACTATTCTAATTGCATGTAGTTTAACGGCACGCAAGAACAATATAGGAACATGAGCAACGTACTCCCTTCTTCCCGCTAGAAGTGAGACCAAGGTTTGGGCACAAGGATTAAGAAAACGCATTGTAATATTAATATTGAAGGAGGGGTTGTGAGTATGAAAAGTAAAGTATGAGTGGTAGGGATGATAAGTGGATCGTTGTTGTGACTATGACAAGTGAGACCCATCTATGTCGCTTGACATCTGTTTATGCACATCTGGACCTGTGTAGTCCAATTGTACAGAATCCTACTTTTAAAGTTAACTAGTATAACACCCGTGCCTAAAAAAGGCACGGAAAAAAACTCTAATAAATAACGATTCATGCATATTAAACACATTATTAAAAATGTCATTTAATTATCTATTCATAGTATAATTAATAGAAACAATTACAAAACTACTCTCTCCGGTCCAAAATAACCGTCTTTTTTTTGCATTTGCACAACTCTTAAGAAATGTAATAATTATCATGACTTAGTGACAAAAGTTTCAACTTTACCCCTATGAAGTGTGCAACTTTCTTACATTAATATCTCACACTAAGATAATTAATAAAAGAGAACAGGTTTCAATGCAAGGATAAAAGAGACATTTAGCTCAAAAGTGACAATTATTTTGGACCAAAATTTTGGTCCAAAAGTGACAGTTATTTTGGACCGGAGGGAGTAATAGAATTGCGAATTTTGAATGACCGGTTCGACCTTTAAGAAGTAAAAGAGATGCTATTCTATTGAATGCCACATTCAAAACTATTTAATCATTTGATCTTAAAGCAATTAAGAGAATCTTCCATAAAAAAATTTACTTGTACCCCTAGAACCATATAGGATTAAAACTTTCCATTGCCGACTTCAACACAGTTCATGATGATATTACACGCATAGTTTTTCTGTAAAACGCAGAGACAAGAAACTAAATGAAAAAGTTACCAAAGATGTCATTAAAAAAATCACGGACAAGAAACTAAATGAAAAAGTTACCAAAGATGTCATTAAAAAAAAATCATAATAAAATTAATAGCACCAATTACAGATTTTTAAAAATCTTTTTGTAAACAACGTTTGTTGTTTCATCAATCAACAGTGCTTCCCTTGGTGCCAGACACTAACATATACTCTTTCGTTTCACTCGAAATATAATATTAATCAATTTCATTATTACTTTGACCCATAATTTGATGATAAAACAATTATTTTTATGAAAATTTAAAATTAATTACTCCCTTCGTCTCAAAATAGATATCGTTTTGGAGTGTTTCACATATATTAAGAAATGACATTAATGCATTTAAAGAAGTCCAAAATACCCCTAAAGTAATTCAACTACTAAGTAATTAAATAGTTAGGTAAGAGATAGTTCACTATCATTATTAAGGGTATAATTAGTACTCCCTCCGGTCCAAAATATCTGTCATTTTTTGACTTTTCACAAAGATTAAGAAATGCAATTATTATGGCATATTAATGGTGAAAGTTCCATGTTTACCCTTATTTATTGTTCATCTTTCTTACATTATTACACTACCTAAGTCAATTAATAAAGTAAAACAACTTCCAATGTAAGGGTAAATTAGGAATTCTAATTGTCTTGAACCAAAAGTGACAGTTATTTTGGACCAAAAAAAATTGATCAAAAGTGACAGATATTTTGGACCAGAGGGAGTATAGAACAACAAAAAAGTTTTGAAAATAGTGAACGACAAGTATATTGAGACAAAAATTAACTCTCAAAACGACATCTATTTTAAGACGGAGGGAGTATAAATTTTATTATTAATCGTCATACAATAACAATTTTTAAATTTTAATTAGCATCTGTAAATTTTTATTCAACTTGTTAGTTAAACTGTAGTAATTAAGTTGACTGAAAATTAAATTTGGAGATGTACTCGTAATTTAAAAATAAAACCCAAACTTTGTACAAATAATTTGGACCCCCTCAAATTTCAGCTCAAGAAAGAACTTTATCAAGTTAAAGCCCAATCAACCCAAGATAATAAAGATCTTTCACTATTTATTTAATTTTTCAAAATTCAAAATTTAAAAATCAAAAATGAAAATTTTAAACAATCTATCAAGTTCCAAAGTCAACTTCCCATCTCTCACAAATTATGCCATATCTCTAACACATTCCATAAAAGAAATTCACTACAATGTACAATGCGATTACAGCAATGTATGATAAATATAAAGGCAAATTGAACAGCTTCTAGAGATAAAGTGACAGAAAGAGATAAAAACGAATAGGACATACGATTTCTCATCACCGTTGTTTCTTCTTCAACGGACTGAGCTTCAAAACATGTCGACAAACAGATCTGTGTCTGTTTTCATTGCCATGTGCCGCCACTTTCTTCTTCTTTGAGCACTTGTCCGATCACCGTATGTAATAACCCGAACTTACCTTTTTATTTTATTTATTTTAAACTCTTAATTATTAATGGGCCAAACTTTTAATAAAAGTTTAGTTTAGTTATTGGGTCAAAAGTAGAAAGCCCAATTCATTAACTAAGAGGAGTAGGAGTCCAATTTAAATTAGGGATTTGGGAAGCCCTATTAATATAAATACTCTCTCAAACCCTAAGGCTATTCTTGGTCACCACAAAGAAAGAAAGATCGGAAGAGAGAGTCGAGAGAGAGCAGCGGACAGTGAAGCCGCATAGAGAGAGAAGAGTGATCGGAGAAGAAGAGAGGAAGAAGAGAGGCGGTCACGTTCATCGGAGGTAATCGAACTCATAATCTCTATTTTCTCCACCCTTCGATTCATCCTTGGTCATCAATAAATGATTTTTTTTGAAACCCTAGCAGTTACAATGTTTGAACTAGGGTTGGGTTTGGGTTGATAATGAAGAAGATGAAGTGTGTGTGTTAATCGGTGTGTGCGTGTGTGTGAATCGCAGTGTGTGTGCTGCGTGTATGTTGCTGATGTGCGTGTGTGCGTTATGTGTGTGTACTGTAATGTGTTTGTGTGTGCGTGTAAGTGCAGTAGATGGGTGTGTGGGTAGTACAGGAAGTGTGTGTGTGCTGTACAGCGTGTGTTTGTACCTTGCGCTGAGGGTGTTGTGCGTGAGTGTACAGCAGGATGTTGTGTGTGTCTTAGTGTAGTGTTTTTAAGCATGCAGTGAATAGTGTTTTGGTATCGGTATTAGAATATTAAAACATGGTGATTTAGAATAAAATTATGAAACCCTAAGGGTATGTTGGTAAACCTAAAAAGGTGTTTTGGGTATAAGTATTGGGTAGTATAAACCCTAGAAGGAATATTAATCTTGGAGTTAAAGAGTATAACTCGTAGGTTAATAAAAAGGAGAAGTAAAGTATTTTGGGGACGGAAGTAAATGTACTTCTTTTGTCTAAGAAAGCTATTTCACGTGATTGTAGATACGTGCGCGTGGTTGTGCAAGAAGAGTTAACGCAAGGCTAAGGTAAGGGATTACGCTCTTAGTTGTGTAATTGTTCTCAATCCTTTGTTAGGATTCCCAATCTCTGTCTTTATAAAGTAAACTATCTGTGTGGCTAGATAGTCTTTTAATAACTATTCCGTTCTGCGATTGTTACCGTCCTTTGTTATCCACCCTATTGATATTGTTGTTGTTCAATTGGGTTATCAAGAGTATGATTTGCTTTGTGATCTTGGTGTCTAAGTGAGATGTACACCTTTTAAAAAGTGATCAAGTAAAGTTTTGTAAAGTTAAGCTTTGTTTTGTAAAAGCTCTTTAAAGTGAATTTTTATAATAAGTAAAGTGACTACAGTTATCCATAATCCCGAAACGGATAAGTGGACCCCTACAGTTATCCATAATCCCGAAACGGATAAGTGGACCCTTACAGTTATCCATAGTTCTAAGTTGAACATGTGGACCCCTTTGCGTTATTTGATGAAGTAACGTAGGTTATCATGATATACCGATTTTGGGTGCGGTTAGTAGAAACCCGAGCCCTGGGTACAGCGCGTGCTTAATCCCTAAATGAAGTAAAGTAAAATAAAGTAAAGAAAAGTAAAGTTTTGTGAAAAATGTTGTGTTTTGGAAACTATCTCTGAAGCCACGTGTTTTCAAGAAATGAATTGTTTTTCATCAAGTTAAATGTTTTCAAACTGAGTGTTAGTTTGATCCTTGAGTTTTATCCGTTCATTGTAATTCATTGTTACCGTTCGTTTCGGTCATCTCCTCTTAGTACCCGAGGGGATACCGTATGAACTTACTGGGCATTGTTCGCTCATTCCTTTCATCCTTTTTCTCTCTCCAGGTTATAAATAAGCAGATCAAGAGTCGCAAGGTTTGGCGGCTTAGAAGTTATCTTTTAATAAAGTTAATTAGTGGTTATGTTTCCGTTACGGTTAAGTTATAAACTTTACTTTCCGTTAGTTACCGTTTGAGCTAGTGGTTTGTACTAGCCGTTGTGGATTTGAACGTTGGTTAAAGTTAGAATTGTGGTTATTTGTAGCCGTTGGGCATTCTGATTTTGGGATTTATTCGTATTAAGTTATTATTTAATTGTAGTGAAAAGTTGGGGTATTACAGTTGGTATCAGAGCCCCGGTTTAAGATTACTTGGGAGACTCAGAATTAGAAGTTAAGACTATTGGGAGAAGTAGTACTTAACTATTGTGGGCTTTAGAACTCGGATAAGAACAAAGTACTTTTGGGAAGCACTAATGAAGGGAAGCTGCTATTTAGGGAAACTTTCCATTTTAGGAAACTTTCTAAGTTAGGAAACTTTCCTTTTATAGAAATTTGCTATTTTAGGAAAGAACCTAAATGGAGGTTCTAAATGAAGATGAGTATGTACTTGAGTATGGCTTGAGTGATTGATATTTTCTTTTAAGAATGAATTACACTATGGGATGCTTGTGATTTTAATACTTGTGTGTTTACATTGTAGATCATGGACGGACTGAAGACTAAAACACCCAAGGAGAGAGCAATCGTAAGGGGTGCATGGACGATTAGGCAGCTTAAGGGACAATTGATGAAGAAAAATAAGGAAGCGGACTATACCTTTAACAAATGGATGCAAACTAGAGGTTTGTGGTATAAGGCTCGAGAAGAAGTAGAGAAGCTGAAAGAAGCAATGAACAAAAAGGACGAGGAAATAGCCAATATCAGGGAGGAATTTTATAGGAATTTCTACAAAGAGCCAGTGGCAGAAAATGTGGTGACTGAAGAAGAAGCCACCGAAATTGACATTATTGTAGAGGGAAGTGAAGCTGCCCCGATTATAATTGAAGATGAAGTACTGGAGGAAGAACCGGTCCCTAGGCCAAGAGGAAGGCCAAGAGGTTCAAGGAGAGCTTATGTGCCAACTGGAAGGCCTAGGGGTAGACCTAGGAAAAATGTAACCCCATAATTATGAGGGGAGTAGCCATTTATTAGTATTCTTTTTAGAAGTTATCATTCTTTCATTAAAAAGTTTAGTATTCATTTTTCTTGTTCTATTAGTAAAGAACTTAGTGATTATTCTAGTTTAGTTCAGTTAAATAAATAAAAGTTATTTTTAAGTTAAGTTATTTCTTGTCATGTGAGTCTTTAAGTTAAACTATGTTTGAATAAACTTAGTGAATGCGTTAAATTATAGTAATCAGTTCTGTGGGGACGGCCTATAAAAGTATGAAATTCGTTTGAGTACAGCGACTAGTATAGTTAAAGACCTAAAGTAAGGTCGATGCAGTGAAAGGTCTAAAGTAAGACCGATATATACACATAAATATGTACATGAAGTTAGTATGAGACCAAGTTAAGTATAGACTCTCGATGAAACAGTAAATTGTGAGGTCAAGTAACCGACCTAGTTAAATCAATTGTCATTAATATGTAAAACCCGTTTTCGTGATGGGTCATCAATCAGTTATAATTCAATCTTTCTTAACTTCAGATGTCTGGAAGAGGAAGAGGAAACCGTGGCAACGCTCGCAACGCGGGAAACCAAGGTAATGTTGATCCGAACATGGCGAACCTTCTGCAAACGCTGAACCAGACCGTGGCTGGAATCGGACAGGTGGTGAACCAACTAGCACAACCTCAAAACCAACCTCAGCAGGTACCAATGAGAGACCCGCTGGAAATGTTTCAAAGGAGGAAGCCGGACACTTTCTCCGGTACCTCAAAGGAGAAGCCGGAGGACTGGGTTAAGGATATGGAGCACATTTTTGAGACTTTGGAATGTACCACAGAGCAGAAAGTAGTTTTTGCAACATTTATGCTTAGGAGTGCGGCTCGCACTTGGTGGGATGCAGAAAAGAGAGCAGCTTTGGCTAGGGGTGAAGGAAATTTCACCTGGGAAAGGTTTAAAGTAGTATTCAATGAGAAATACTACCCGGCTAGTGTTCGTCACGCCAGAGTGGCAGAGTTTTTGACTTTAACTCAAGGTGACAAGACGGTGGACGAGTATAGTGAAAGGTTCACAGATCTGCTGGAATTTGCACCGACTTTTTCGACAGCGAGGAACAAAAGGCCAGGAAGTTCGAAGCCGGGCTGAGTGATCGGATTCGATACAGAATCACGCCTCTGCAGTTAGCGACATATGGGTTAGTGCTAGACAGAGCCAGAATTGTAGAAAGGGAGTCGGATGAGTACCGCAGCAAGAGGGATGAAAAGAAGAAGTCTGGAGACAAGTCTACTAATAAAGATTCAGCTGGGAGCAAGGGACAGTTCAACGACCGAGACCGTGATAATCATGGAAAGCGGAAAACTGAAGGAAGCTACGATCGTACAGCAAACAAGTACCCGAACAGGAACTTTGGGAACCGAACCGCTTACGATAAGGGAAAGGCTAAAGAGCAGGGGACCGCCGAAGTATGCCCTGCGTGTGATGGCAATCATAAGGCTGATGCGTGCAAGTACAGAGAAAGGAAGTGCTATAACTGTGAAAAGATTGGGCATCCGCAGTGGAAGTGTCCAGAACCGAAAAGGAATGCACAACCTCATGGAGAGAAGGCAGAAGACAAAAGTAAGACTGGTGGTCAGGGGCGTGTGTTCACCATGACTGCTAGAGATGCTAGAGCCACAAATGACTTGGTGGCAGGTACGCTTCAGTTATATTCTCGCAACGTATTTGATTGATTCTGGTGCCACTCATTCTGTGATTAGTTCTAAGTTGGCAAAACAGTTAAAATTGTCACCTAAGGCGTTAGAAGTACCCTTGGTAATTGATACCCCGACTAAGGAGTCGATCCCAGTTACTTCAGTGTTTCAAAGTTGTCCTCTAAGGATAGGCGATAGAGAACTCGAGGTTGATCTTATATGTCTGGATCTCAGTGACTTTGACATCATCCTAGGTATGGACTGGTTGGCTGCGTATCATGCCAAAGTAGACTGCTTTAGAAAAGAAGTGAATTTTGAATTACCCTCTGGAGAAGGATTTCGTTTTCAAGGGGCGAAACCAAGAGTCCGAACGGGCCTGATTTCCGTAATGAGGGCTCGTAAACTGTTAAGGAAAGGTTGTGAGGGATTTCTTGCGTATGTTGGTGAGTCAAACAAGAAAGAAGTGACCATCGAATCCCTCTCCATAGTAAAAGATTTCAAGGATGTTTTTCCCGAGGATTTGCCAGGAATACCGCCGGAGCGAGAAGTGGAGTTTTCGATAGATCTAGCACCTGAGACTGCACCGATTTCAAGAGCACCATATAGGATGGCTCCGCCAGAACTTAAAGAGTTAAAAGGAGCAGTTAGAAGAACTTTTGGACAAGGGTCTGATTAGACCGAGTGCATCACCGTGGGGTGCGCCGGTATTATTTGTAAAGAAGAAGGATGGGTCGATGAGGTTATGCATTGACTATCGGGAGTTAAACCGTGTGACAATTAAGAATAAGTATCCTTTGCCAAGGATCGATGATTTGTTTGACCAACTCCAAGGTGCATGCTATTTCTCTAAGATTGATCTACGTTCTGGTTACCATCAGTTAAGAGTGAAAAAGGAAGATGTAGCAAAGACGGCTTTTAGGACAAGGTATGGACACTACGAGTTCCTAGTAATGCCGTTTGGGCTGACATATGCGCCTGCTGTGTTTATGGAGCTTATGAACAGAGTATTTCAGGAGTATTTGGATAAGTGTGTAATAGTGTTCATCGACGACATCTTAGTGTATTCGAAGTCAAAAGAGGAACATGAAGAGCATTTGAAATTAGTACTACAGATTTTAAGGGAGCAAAAATTGTATGCCAAGTTCAAGAAGTGTGAATTCTGGCTTGAGGAAGTGGCGTTCTTGGGGCATGTGGTGTCTAAGAATGGGGTAGCTGTTGACCCTGCTAAAATCGAGGCTATAGTGAATTGGGAGAGACCAACTTCTGTTAGTGAGATAAGGAGCTTTTTGGGTTTAGCAGGGTACTACCGTAGATTCGTGGAAGGGTTTTCGAAGTTATCTCTACCATTGACCAGGTTAACCACAAAAGGGACAAGATTTGTGTAGTCAGACGATTGTGAGAAGAGTTTTCAAGAATTGAAAGGGCGATTGGTGTCTGCGCCTGTCCTTACGTTACCAACAAGCAGTGATGGCTTCGTGATCTATAGTGATGCTTCATTGAAAGGTTTGGGTTGTGTGTTGATGCAAAATGATAAAGTGGTGGCTTATGCGTCTAGGCAACTCAAGAACCACGAGAAAAACTATCCTACCCACGATTTGGAGTTAGCAGCCGTGGTGTTTGCATTGAAAATTTGGAGACACTATTTGTATGGGGTACCTTGTGAAATTTACACCGACCATAAAAGTCTTAAGTACATTTTCACTCAGAAAGAGCTGAATATGAGGCAAAGGAGATGGCTAGAGTTATTTAAAGATTATGATTGCAAAATCTTGTATCATCCTGGGAAGGCCAATAAGGTGGCAGATGCGTTAAGCAGAAAGAACCATGGAACATTCGCGACTATGATTTCTAAGGGGGTAAGTGAATTGAGAGATAGTGAAATAGTAAAGCTGGAGGTTAAAGTTAAAGGCTATTTGGCTCAGTTGAGTGTCCAACCAACACTGTTAGTGAGAATCAAGGAAGCTCAGAATGTGGATGACGAGTTGGAAGCGATTCACAAGGTTATCAGTAAGAAGGGAATGGTAGACTTCCGTGTTAGCGACGACGGGATCATGAGGTATC
This sequence comes from Campanula takesimana, assembly GCA_026119855.1. Taxonomy (NCBI): domain Eukaryota; kingdom Viridiplantae; phylum Streptophyta; class Magnoliopsida; order Asterales; family Campanulaceae; genus Campanula; species Campanula takesimana. The sequence continues at coordinate 70,656 of JAOWBW010001641.1, forward strand.
GATCAAGGATTTGGGTGCCTAATAATGATAGTATCAAGAGGGAAATTCTTGAAGAAGCTCACTGTTCAAGGTTTTTCACCCTGGGAGTACTAAGATGTATAAGGATCTAAAGGAATCCTTTTGGTGGAACAATATGAAGAGTGAGGTGGCGGAATTCGTTTCTAAGTGTTTGGTGTGTCAGCAAGTGAAAAGTGAACACCAGAAACCCGCGGGACTACTACAATCGTTACCTATTCCAGAGTGGAAGTGGGAACACATCACTATGGATCTGGTGATTGGACTTCCCAAGACGTTGAAGGGTCATAACGCAATTTGGGTCATAGTGGATAGGCTCACTAAATCGGCTCACTTTCTAGCAATCAAGGTGACTGATTCGTTGGAGAAGTTAGCTAAGTTGTACGTGGATGAGATCGTAAGGTTACATGGGATACCGGTCTCTATAGTGTCAGACCGAGATGCGAGGTTCACATCAAATTTCTGGAAGAGTTTACAGAAAGCGTTAGGGACGGAGTTAACTATGAGTACAACATTTCACCCTCAGACAGACGGACAGTCAGAAAGGACGATTCAAACTCTCGAAGACCTATTGAGAGCAACGTCGTTAGATTGGCAAGGAGCGTGGGATGATCATCTACCACTAGTGGAATTTGCCTACAACAACAGTTACCATTCTAGTATTGGAATGGCGCCGTATGAAGCTCTTTATGGGCGAAAATGTAGATCGCCTGTGTGTTGGGATGAAGTAGGCGAGAGAAAGTTAACGGGACCAGAGATTATTCAAGTAACGGCGGATAAAGTTCAACAGATTCGCAAGTGGTTGTTAACTGCGCAGAGTAGGCAGAAATCGTATGCGGATAATCGAAGGCGCGATCTGGAGTTCCAAATAGGAGATCATGTATTCTTGAGGATCTCACCGACAAAAGGGGTCATGCGGTTTGGGATTCGTGGGAAGTTAAGTCCTAGGTACGTGGGGCCGTTCGAGATTCTAGAACGAATAGGAGCGGTAGCCTATAAGTTGGCTCTACCTCCTGTGCTGTCTGGTGTGCACAATGTGTTTCACGTGCCGATGTTGAGGAAATACGTAGCTGACCCGAGCCACGTCATAGAGTACAAACAGTTACGTTTTCGTGAAGACTTGAGTTATGATGAGAAGCCGGTAAAGATTGTAGACCGTAAGGATCAAGTTTTGCGGAAGCGAGTGATTCCGTACGTAAAAGTGCAGTGGAGCAATCACACGGAAAGAGAAGCCACGTGGGAGCTCGAAAGTGAAATGCGTGATATGTATCCCGCTTTGTTCGAAGATTAAGGTACGTTTAGTTTGGAGGACCAAACTCTTTTAAGGGGGTAAGAATGTAATAACCCGAACTTACCTTTTTATTTTATTTATTTTAAACTCTTAATTATTAATGGGCCAAACTTTTAATAAAAAGTTTAGTTTAGTTATTGGGTCAAAAGTAGAAAGCCCAATTCATTAACTAAGAGGAGTAGGAGTCCAATTTAAATTAGGGATTTGGGAAGCCCTATTAATATAAATACTCTCTCAAACCCTAAGGCTATTCTAGGTCACCGCAAAGAAAGAAAGATCGGAAGAGAGAGTCGAGAGAGAGCAGCGGACAGTGAAGCCGCATAGAGAGAGAAGAGTGATCGGAGAAGAAGAGAGGAAGAAGAGAGGCGGTCACGTTCATCGGAGGTAATCGAACTCATAATCTCTATTTTCTCCACCCTTCGATTCATCCTTGGTCATCAATAAATGATTTTTTTTGAAACCCTAGCAGTTACAATGTTTGAACTAGGGTTGGGTTTGGGTTGATAATGAAGAAGATGAAGTGTGTGTGTTAATCGGTGTGTGCGTGTGTGTGAATCGCAGTGTGTGTGCTGCGTGTATGTTGCTGATGTGCGTGTGTGCGTTATGTGTGTGTACTGTAATATGTTTGTGTGTGCGTGTAAGTGCAGTAGATGGGTGTGTGGGTAGTACAGGAAGTGTGTGTGTGCTGTACAGCGTGTGTTTGTACCTTGCGCTGAGGGTGTTGTGCGTGAGTGTACAGCAGGATGTTGTGTGTGTCTTAGTGTAGTGTTTTTAAGCATGCAGTGAATAGTGTTTTGGTATCGGTATTAGAATATTAAAACATGGTGATTTAGAATAAAATTATGAAACCCTAAGGGTATGTTGGTAAACCTAAAAAGGTGTTTTGGGTATAAGTAATGGGTAGTATAAACCCTAGAAGGAATATTAATCTTGGGAGTTAAAGAGTATAACTCGTAGGTTAATAAAAAGGAGAAGTAAAGTATTTTGGGGACGGAAGTAAATGTACTTCTTTTGTCTAAGAAAGCTATTTCACGTGATTGTAGATACGTGCGCGTGGTTGTGCAAGAAGAGTTAACGCAAGGCTAAGGTAAGGGATTACGCTCTTAGTTGTGTAATTGTTCTCAATCCTTTGTTAGGATTCCCAATCTCTGTCTTTATAAAGTAAACTATCTGTGTGGCTAGATAGTCTTTTAATAACTATTCCGTTCTGCGATTGTTACCGTCCTTTGTTATCCACCCTATTGATATTGTTGTTGTTCAATTGGGTTATCAAGAGTATGATTTGCTTTGTGATCTTGGTGTCTAAGTGAGATGTACACCTTTTAAAAAGTGATCAAGTAAAGTTTTGTAAAGTTAAGCTTTGTTTTGTAAAAGCTCTTTAAAGTGAATTTTTATAATAAGTAAAGTGACTACAGTTATCCATAATCCCGAAACGGATAAGTGGACCCCTACAGTTATCCATAATCCCGAAACGGATAAGTGGACCCTTACAGTTATCCATAGTTCTAAGTTGAACATGTGGACCCCTTTGCGTTATTTGATGAAGTAACGTAGGTTATCATGATATACCGATTTTGGGTGCGGTTAGTAGAAACCCGAGCCCTGGGTACAGCGCGTGCTTAATCCCTAAATGAAGTAAAGTAAAATAAAGTAAAGAAAAGTAAAGTTTTGTGAAAAATGTTGTGTTTTGGAAACTATCTCTGAAGCCACGTGTTTTCAAGAAATGAATTGTTTTTCATCAAGTTAAATGTTTTCAAACTGAGTGTTAGTTTGATCCTTGAGTTTTATCCGTTCATTGTAATTCATTGTTACCGTTCGTTTCGGTCATCTCCTCTTAGTACCCGAGGGGATACCGTATGAACTTACTGGGCATTGTTCGCTCATTCCTTTCATCCTTTTTCTCTCTCCAGGTTATAAATAAGCAGATCAAGAGTCGCAAGGTTTGGCGGCTTAGAAGTTATCTTTTAATAAAGTTAATTAGTGGTTATGTTTCCGTTACGGTTAAGTTATAAACTTTACTTTCCGTTAGTTACCGTTTGAGCTAGTGGTTTGTACTAGCCGTTGTGGATTTGAACGTTGGTTAAAGTTTGAATTGTGGTTATTTGTAGCCGTTGGGCATTCTGATTTTGGGATTTATTCGTATTAAGTTATTATTTAATTGTAGTGAAAAGTTGGGGTATTACACCGTACGTCCTCTTTCTACCCGCCCCTGCTTTCAGCCCAGCTCCACCATCCCGGACGAAGGTGTTAGGGTTTTGTCTTATGAAGCTGATCCATTGGCTTTCCGTGCAGATCTGGGTGAAAATGGGTGGGGATAAAGATAACTTGCGATTAACCTCATAGAAAGAGGTCGGAGATGTGGTGGAAGAAGTGTGAATCTGAAGCCAGTTACCAACAAAGAACAAAAGAAAAGTAAACCAAAGAGGGAAATCAAGCAAAAGAACAACGGAGAGTTCGCCGGAAGCTCTGATTCCCAGAAACTCCAGGCAGCTGCCGGTTGGAATTGGATTTTGATTCAGATCCGCAGTAACAACATGGTTTTGTGTCTTTTTCAACCGATAGATGTCTGGAAGAGAAGGTATGATGGGGACGGCGAGGGGGAGTTGTTTGTGAATTGTGAATCTCTTGATTTGTGTGTGATTATGAGAGAGAGGGGTGGGGGAAGAGAGAGAAACATGAGAATGATTAACGTGACGTTTTAGAGGGGCGGAGCACCTATGGGATACCTTTTTCTTAGACGATATCTCTTATATTTTACAGTTTACACAATCTTTTCCTAACTAAATGGGATAGAGAGAGGAGATCTCTTGCGTGGAATCCTCCCGAGTGACTTATCAGTCACGTACCGTTTACACTTCTTTTTAGGATAGACAGTTCACGTGACTGCTCTAGAAAGCTCCATTTCCAAGTTTTTGTTTATAGACAGAGCAGTTTGAGCGGGAAATTATTTTAGAAAGGGGCTCTATTGACTTCAGCCATTATTTATATATAGATATAGATGACTTGCTACAATTTACAATAATACATCTTCAAATAATACAGGTTACACTTTACCAGTATGGAAAAAATCATAGTATCATGGATTTTGGACTTCTATGCAGTTGGTCACAGCCCAAAATTCGTGTTTATATCGTATATGTAGAGCTAATATAAACCTGATAAAGATTTCTTCTGACATAAAAAGAAAACTCAGTAACCCCCCCCCCCCCCCCCCCCCCAAAAAAAAAAAAAAAAAAAAAACCCTACAAATTCAAGACAATAAGGCTACTTTGTTTGACAAACTCCAGCACTCGAGTCTTATAACTGCCCTTCAAGGCAAAATCAGCTTTTCTGCCCTACATTATCTGGATCAGGCAAACACTTTGACTTAGACAAAGGAAACTTATCATCCAATTTTATATAACTCCAAAATGCCAAAACCCTACTTCATGAAGCTTAACCAAATAAGCATTCTGGGACCCACCCATCCTGAAATTGCGGCACAAAGTTCCCCTGCATGCTGTCATTGAAGCAGTGTAGACTAGTTTACATAGGCTTGAGCCACATAAGTAGACATAACATAGAATCTTGACAGTTTAAAAACAAAATCCTGTTACTTCCCGTCCCGTTATATGAAAGGTAAAGACTCGAGGTGGACCCACGTTGACCGGACTGCGGTTCGACCACAGTATCCGCAGTGCATTGCAGACATTATAGACTCGGAATATTACTCCAACTTTCCTAATAGTTAACCAAACTTGCAATCATATAATGCAGCAATCAGCATTGCAGAATAATAGAGGAATGTTTACTAGTATTGTATCAGGCATTAATGTTACTCTATTTTGGAAGACAATAGAGGAATGTTTACTTCTTTCGTATCAGGCATTAATGTTACCCTATTTAGTGCACGTTGTTATGGGATGGTGGGAGTATTGTTTTTCTTTTATATTTAGTGCACGTTGTTAACAGGATTAACAATCGATGCTCTCCCAGATTTGTCTTGTATGATTATATTGAAAAAAAAAAAACTTTCGAGCATTACGGATGATGATGTAATTAAACGTTTTTAAAGAATGAAATTGTGTCGAAAAGAAATAATCCCTCTGTCTCGAAAAGATAGTCTTATTTTGACTTTTTATGGTCAACAAAAATAAACTTTGAGCAAACATTGGTGACGATCTAATCATTCTAGTGAAATTCTAAAATTTGTAATTGATAAATCATTAAATGATTTATCAATAACAAGTTTTAGAATTTCGTTGTGATCATTAAATTGACACAAATGGTTGGTCAAAGTTTATTTTTGTCGACAATAAAAAGTCAAAATAAGACTATCTTTTCGAGACCGAGGGAATATTAAAGTATGATGAGGGAATATTCTCGTTTTTATCAAATATACAGGCACAATCTTAACTTCCACTAAAAATATTTCATCGACTTTTAACATGATAATAGTTGATTATGGAAATCATGATCTATCTTTCATGTGGAGTGTTTCTCATTGAAAGATCAGTTCCTCTAAAGATACAATGTCTATCTTTTTTTTTTTTTTTAATATATATATATAATGGATAACAAAGTTTCCAGGTTTTGCCTTCCTAGTGATCATCAACACTATTCTTAAGTCTATGTTTGGTTCTACGAAAAGAAGAAGGACAAAATGACAATAAAATAAATGATATTTTGGTCATGTGGTAGACCACTTGATTCTATTATTGTGCTTGGCAGTATGGAAAGCGATCAAGAACGGAAAAATGAAGCCAAGCGATGGAGCAAGAATCAAGTATTCAGATAAATGTCATCACTGATCTTCTACTTTCATGTTTTAAGTCTCAACAACAAACTGGAAACGGACCAGGTCAATTTATGACTAAAGAATTTTTGTTTCTCGGTCAACGATTGACCTCATAGACTATAGTAATACCCACAAAGATGGAGAAAAAGTAGGAATGGCAATAGAGTAGGATTGAGAAAATTAAGGAAGCGTGTTTTTGGATAGAAGTACTAAGATCCATAAGCACTCTTAGCATGTCTGTGATGCTTGTCTCTTATTTAAGTAAATCTGTTTGAGAAGACTATTCCACAAGTCATAAAATTGAAATCCCCGGTATCTCACATCACAAGCAGTATGTATGCGGGTCATAGACGCGGTCCTTATTTCCTACAGTCTATATCAGTATATTATGGACCTAGTAATATGGTAATCTGTCGTAATCAATCTGACAAAATACTCATTACTGTATATATTTTTGTTGGTTACATAAACACCTTCCCTAGTAGAAACAGAGAGAAATATATAACTTTGAAGCTACTGTGTGTTCAACATCACCTCGTAATGTACTATGAATCAAGATCTGATACCATGAATCGAACCAGTATTATGTTTGTAGCATTTGAGATTACCCATTTTAATAATAGCAGCTTTACTTGGCCGCCGTTTCTTAGAATATGATAAACTTATCTAAATCTTTTTATAATCTCACAGGTCACAATGGTGACCTTATAATAGATATACGGAATATTTAGAACTAACTAATGCCCCTGTACGCACGCCAGGTTGATTTTCCAGTCTATAAAAGCATTTCCTCTCATCTGCTGTCCGCTCATCAAAAAGGGTTTTAAGAAAGATATACACTATGGGGTCCACTGTTTATGTCATAAATTTGAAGTACTTCTTCTACTTCATTCCTTTTTTTCATCTAATGATTTCTACGTGCTCATTATGCCTTGATCAAGAGAGATTCGCCTTGTGGGAGTTCAGAAATAGCTTGTCTATTAACATGTCAGCTTCTCACGGACTGTCCGCTCGTCCAAAAGTGGAATCCTGGAATCTTGGAGGAGGAGAAAACGCTAGTGAGTGCTGCTCATGGGATGGGGTTGAGTGCCATGAGAAAACGGGTCATGTGATTGGTCTTGACCTTGGTAGCAGTTTTCTTTACGGTTCTATTAATTCCACAAGCACCCTCTTCAATCTTGTTCACCTTCGGAGGCTGAACCTTGCAGACAACAACTTCAATTATTCTCAAATCCCATCAGCAATATCTCGCCTTTCAAGGTTATCCAGACTTAATCTCTCTGCTTCTGTATTTTCTGGTCAAATTCCATCCGAAATCTTAGGATTGTCCAGGTTGGTCTCTCTTGATCTAGCCGTAAACCTTGATCCATCGTCTTCCGAAGGTCTTTTCAAACTAGTAAAACCAAATCTAGCTAGTCTTGTTCATAACTTAACAAACCTGCACATGCTTTACCTCGGAAATGTTTTTATAAATTCTACTGTACCTGAGACTTTAGCAAATATGACTTCTCTGACAGATCTTAGTCTTCATGATTGTGGGTTGTATGGTGAGTTCCCAAGGAACATATTCCTGCTCCCAAGCCTGCAGATTGTTTACCTGTACAGCAACAAAAATCTCAAGGGTTCTTTGCCTGAATTTCCTCGAAGAAGTTCCATGACACAACTGGACATATCTAGGACAAGTTTCTCTGGTCGAATTCCAGACACAATAGGGAACCTGACTGATCTAACCTATTTATCAGTTTCTGTCACTTATGTTGACGGAGGAAGGCTTCTTTGGCTTCGCAAGTTAACTGGACTCACTAGTTTGTTACTTAATAGCATAAATCTACAAACTATGCCCCTTCCGTCATCTCTTGCAAACCTGACCTATCTCAATCAGTTATGCCTTAGCTCAAATAACTTTGTTGGCCCAATACCCACTTGGCTCATGAACTTGACCCAACTAACTTTCCTAGATATGTCAGGTAACCAATTACAAGGTCCGATTCCAAGTTCATTAGCTGATCTGACGAGGCTGGAACTTCTTAATCTTAAAAACAATAACCTCAGTGGAATAGTGGAGGCAAACATTTTTTATAGCCTTAGGAATCTCACCCAACTCCTACTATCTAACAATCATCTCTCTTTTCTCACCGACAATATCAGCTATTCATCTATGCCCAAGTTTGCACTCCTAGGATTAGGCTCATGCAACTTACAGGAGTTCCCTGAGTTTTTACGATTCCAAACTGAACTTCAGGTACTGTCTTTGACGCAAAACATGATTACTGAAATTCCTGAATGGATGTGGAATACAAGCAAACAAACTTTGGACCCTTCCTCAGGATCAGTTGGGTATCCAATTATTCCCTGGGAAAGTTTACGCATTTTGGACCTCACATATAACATGATAGGTGGACCAATCCCGGTTCCACCATCAACGATGTCCTTCTATTATGTATCAAACAACCAGTTCAACGGGAAAATTCCAGAAACTATTTGCAATCTGGGTACCCTTTCGATTTTAGATTTGTCAAATAACAACTTGAGTGGAACAATTCCACAATGTTTGGGAAACTTCAGCAGTTCTTTGACAGTTATGAATCTTAAAGTCAACAACTTTAGGGGTACTATTCCTAACATGTTTACAAAGGAATGCAGTTTGCGTATGATTAATTTGAGTCAAAATCAATTGGAGGGGCACATACCAAGTTCGCTAACAAATTGCACGGCACTCGAGATTCTTGATCTTGGAAATAATCATTTGAGCAGTTCTTTTCCCTTTTGGCTGGGAGAACTACCGAAGTTGCAGGTTCTTGTCCTGACATCCAACAGATTCTATGGTGAAATACAAAGTCCTAAAAAGCAAAGTTCACAATTCCCAAAGTTGCGGATCATTGACTTGTCTAACAACGTTCTTACAGGTTATTTGCCTATAGAGTACTTTCAACAATGGAATGCAATGAAAATTCCACTTGTCGACCCTTTGGCGTATATGCAGTTAATTTCCTATCTTGCAACCATTGAAGTCTTGGGTGTCGCTTGGCAGGGAAGGTACTTGTACTCAATGAGAATTGCAAACAAAGGGGTGAGGACAGAGTACGTGAAGATCCTTGATATTTTGATTGCAATTGATTTCTCAAACAACAAGTTCAAGGGTGAGATTTCAGAATCTATTGGAAGCCTCAAGGGGATTCAGTCACTCAATCTTTCCAACAATGAACTTTCTGGCCCACTCCCCTCATCGATAGGCAATCTAACAATGCTTGAATCGTTGGATCTTTCTCAGAACAAGCTCTCTGGAGAGATCCCCGTGGAGTTTGCGCAACTCAGCTTCCTTGCATTCTTTAATGTCTCATTTAACAATCTGACAGGGCCTATACCACAAGGGAAGCAATTCAATACGTTCCTGAACAATTCCTATGCAGGAAACTCAGCACTCTGTGGAGAGCCTCTATCATTGGGCTGTGGACGTATGAAAGCTCCACTACCTTCAACCCCTGAAGAAAGTGATGATTCTGGGTTTCCAAGTAGAACGGATTGGATTGTGATGTTAATAGGACTTGGAGGTGGATTGGTAGTAGGATTGACTTTCGGGCAAACTTTAACTACCAAGAATCATGATTGGTTTGTTGACAGCTTTGGAAAGAGACCAAAGAGCTGGCAATCTATTGCGATGTTGGGCGTGGAAAGGAGAACTTTAAACAGGTAGGCCTAGGAGTTCCTTCAAAGAACTTTACTGGTTTTCATAAAGGTGCTGCACTGTATATATGTTTTTCACTTGTACTGTACTACTGTATTTTGTTGCCCTGTTGAGTATTATACATTCAATATACCTCCTTAACTTCATATCTCCTTGTCTGGGTTTTTTTTTCCTTCTTTTAATTACGAATCCATTAGTGATTAAAGAACAATATATTTTCCTCTTCTTCAAATTATGCAGGGACCATATTAAGTTTTGCTGAATAGCATCTTCACCCCATTCTTTGTATTAATCATGCACTCGCAATTGACAACCTGAATAACAGAGGAATGCTATTTAGTTTTTATCTGGCATGAATTTTAATTTAGGAAACACCCACCAAAAAACCTTGCTATTTGTAGATGTTCACTTTTTTTAGGTGCTCGTCATTTTCAGTAAATTAGGGAGCATCATATCAAATTTATGAATTGCAAAACGTACCTGGTGCCTGAACACGCTGAGATTCTACTTCTATTAATGTTGATTAGTTACTAGTCGCATGCAGAAACAACCATTGCTTCTGCTTCAGTTGAAAGCCTGAACAGGATAACGCCTTTATAAACCTGAACAGCAAGTACTGTTACATATGAGAAGACAGTTTGTGGCATTAAGGAACAAAAATACAAGTATTGTGATCCATAAGCACTGTTAGAATATATGCAATGCTCGTTCCTTGATTCTATTATTGTGCTTGGCAGTATGAAATGTAACATATGTTATATCCTTTTTAACTTCCCTTCCATTTTTTTCTACGAGTAGTAAATTTCTAGGTATCATACCATACTGTGTTTTGTTTTGTAGTTCTATGAAAGTCATACCCGATGTTTGGGAAGTGTTCTTAGGAAAGCGATCAAGAAAGGAAAAATGAAGCCAAACCATGGAGCAAGAACGATCAAGAATCAAGTACTCTGATAAATTTTGTCACTAATCTATCCTAATTTCATTATTAATTTCACGCAATGTTTTTCACATATAAGTAGCTGGATCTGTTATTATGATAATGCATTACTTGAGTGAAGGGTCTGAACAAGTCAAAAGATTTACAGTCCTTACATACAATCTTTATTTCCAAAAGTCCCTATCAGTATAAGAAGGACCGAGTAAGATGGTAATCTGTTGCAATCAAAATGACAAATACTTATTATTGTATAGTCCCTCTGTCCCAAAATGATCTTCACATTTGACTAATCAAACTTTTTAAGAATGTGAACACTTGCTTCACTATCCACGTGTTGTTTATGCACTTTTAAGCCTAAATTGTAGAAATAGGAAGATGGGACAGTGAGAAATGGCAAACGAGAAGATCATTTGGGGACGGAGGGAGTATATTTTTGTTGGTTGCATTAACACCTTCCTTAAACAAAAACTTGATACCATAAATCTGTGAAGCTGTTGTGTGTTCAACATAACACTGCAACGTACTATTAATAAAAATTTGATACCATGAATCAAACCAGTATTATTTTGCAGCATTTCAGATTTACTGATTTAAATAATTGCAGCGTTACTCAGCCACCGTTTCTTAGAAAACGATGTTGTTATTAAAGAATTTTTTAAAACTACTCACTTTTGTAATCTCACTGGCCACAATGGGTGACCTTATTTGGACTTATGGTTTAGTTAGTACTAATTCGTGCCCTCCGTATGCGCCAGGTCAATATTCCAGTTTATAAAAGCATTTCCTCCCGCCTGCTGTGTTGCTCATCAAAGAGGGTTCTAGAGAGATATATACACTATGGGTTCAGCTACGATTCTCACTAAATTCAAGTACTTCTACTTCTTCATTACTTTTTCTCATCTTGACACGGGACTAAAATAATGTAAAAGACGAACGCTCTTCACACAAAGAAAGAAATCTATATAAAACTCAACTATCAGTACAATAATAGTACAATAATGCTGATTACAATCAAATAAAGGCATATTTATAGGCCTTAGAAATACAAGAAAGGGTCTTAATTGAAAAGTTACAGCTGTTGAAAAATTGTGTCTGTAAGTATCAGTTGTGCCTGTTAGTTTCATGGCAGTTGTGTTCCCATCTAAATGCCATCTAACTGCCATGTGTACCAGAAAACTGTCATCTTGTACCAGAAAACTGCTTCTTCTATTTTATCAGATAACACCCATTTTATTAATCCCTTGGCTGTTTATTCCTTATCTGTACCACATCAGTCTTCACCACTTGTAAAGAACTCGCCCCTGAGTGATCTGGATAGAAAGAAGGCTCAGAGGGAATATAACGAAACAAGTGAGATACATTGAACGTCCGTGTAATACCCATCGACTCAGGCAGGTCCACCACATACGCATTGTCATCGATCTTATGCACAATCTTATAAGGGCCATACTTCTTTGGGTGCAACTTGTGATATTGACCAACTGGAAAACGTTCTCGCCGAAGAAAAACTATCACCTCATCTCCAACCTCGAACAAATTAACTCGACGATGTTTATCAGCAGCTTTCTTGAATTTTTGATTAGTTTCCAACAATTAGTTTTGAACCTCAGCCTGAATGTCAATTGACTCCTTTGCCAAATTTGCAGCAGCTACACTCTTTCCAGCGACTTGTGGTAGTTTCACCAAGTCTACAGCATGTCGCGGAAGCTTTTGATAAACTATGCTGAACGGCAACCTTCCAGTGGAGCCATGAACAACATTGGTGAAGGCAAACTCAGCTTGTGGCAAGGCGTTATCCTACTGCTTCGAGCGATCCCCACAGATACAACGAATAAGATTTCCAAGGGTTCGATTGATGACTTTGGTCTGTCCATATGTCTGTGGGTGTGCCGTGCTACTAAAATTACGAGAAATATACGCCACAAAGTCATCCAGAAGTGGCTAAGAAATTTAGTATCCCGATCTGAAGTAATGAACTTAGGCAAACCATGCAAACGAACCACTTCCTGAAAGAATAGTCTTGCAATATGCGAAGCATCAGATGTGATCTTGCAAGGGATGAAATGCACCATTTTGGAAAATCTGTCGACAACAATGAAAACATAATCAACCCCGCGCTGAGTTCGCGGTAAACCAAGAACAAAATCCATTGATAAATCCTCTCAAATAGCTGCTGGAACCGGTAAAGGCATGTAAAGGCCAGTATTTTGTGCTTGCCCTTTAGCCGTTTGACAAACATGACACCGGCTCACATATTGCCCTACTTCTCTCTTCAATTGAGACCAATAATATCTCTCCTCTAGGCTAGCAATAGTCTTGTCTCTACCAAGATGCCCACTTAAACCGCCATCATGCAGATCGCGAACTAGTTTGTCCCTCAGGGACGTGCGAGGAATACACAAATGATTCCCTTGAAGAGATACCATTCTGCTTGTAAAAATCCTTAAAAGGTAATCTGACCCATATACTGCTAAAGTCTTCATCATCTGGGTACAAGTCAGGAAGAACCTCAAAACGCTCATTGTCACTAGCAAAGTAGCACGCCTATTCAGTGCATCTGCAGGCTTATTCCGACTTCCGGACTTGTGAATGGAAACTGTTGCAAATGGGTATGCCTATACGCATGCATCTTGCTGATATTATTTTGACTATTGATGTACATTAAAGCTTGATGATCAGTATACAAAACAAACTGATCGTGGATAAGGTAGTGTTCCCATTGCTTAAAGGCTCGAATGACAACATAAAATTCTTGATCACAAGTGGACCACTTCTGTCGTGTCTCACTTCTCACTGAAATATGCGAATGGCTTCCCCTCTTGAGAGAGAACAACACCAATCCCCACTCCACAAGCGTCACATTCTACGACAAATAATTTTTCAAAACAAGGGAGAGTAAGTACCGGAGTGGTACACAACTTCTCTTTAATCAACTCGAAGCTTCTTGTTTGCTCAATTCCCAAACGAAAGTTTCCTTTCTTTAGGCAATCTGTTAAGGATGCAACTATGGTGATGAAATTTCGAATGAACCGCCGGTAGAAGGTAGCATATCCATGGAAACTACGCATTTCTGAAACAGACTTTGGTGTTGGCCACTCTTGAATCGCTTTAACCTTTTCTTCATTAACTCGAATCCCATCACTACTGATAACAAAGCCTAAAAATATGAGGATTGTCTGAAGAAAGTTGCACTTCTTCATATTAACATAAAGTTTATTATCCTGCAAAACCGTCAAAACCTGTCGCAAATGCTCCATGTGTTGTGGAATTGACCCTCCAACACCCAAGCAATATCCCAAGAAAATAATAGCACCACAAACAAGCACAAGAAATAAAGCACAAGAAAAGACACAGAAATTGTTAACCCAGTTCGTCAATATGTTTGACTACGTCTGGGGGCACTACCAAGCCAGGATCTTGCACTATAATATGTTAAATCTGAGTTACAATGAGTTATGTGGCGGAACATTGCTTAAATACACAACCTAGAATGAGTCCTAAACCTAGACATATAAGAAATCCCGAAAATCTGCACTTTCCTAGTTTCCTGTCGCGGCGACCTAGCGCCCACTCGGTGGAGACCGAGCGTCCGCTTACCTCCCTCGCCAAGACCAAACTAACTGATCAATACCGAGCGCCCGCCTGGTAGACCCCGAGCGCCCGCTCACTCTCCTGTGCCAGATTTTCTTCTTTTGTCTCCTTTAAGATCTATACTCCAACAATCTCCCACCTAGAGATGAACCCGTGTATCAGCCCCGTATCCGTCTTCAACTCATCTTTGGTGCCTTCCTAGTGCTCACCTCGATCATGGTAGTGCCTTCCTCCTCTCCTATTCTCCAAGCCCAATTGAAGCTATGCATAGCTTCAACTTTTCAAGGTTTACCACCTTGGTCAACATGTCAGCCGGGTTCTCCGATCCTAAAACCTTCTCCAGCCTTAAGATCTTCCTCTCCAAGAGATGCCTGATGTAATGAAACCTCAGCTCGATGTGCTTCGTTCTAGAATGAAACGCCGGATTCCTTGCTAGATGAATTGCACTCTGACTGTCACTGTAGAGAGCATTACCACTTCGCGTCTTCCCAAGTTCACCCAAGAAGTTCTGCAACCATACCATCTCTTTGCTTGCCTCTGTCACTGCCACATATTCTGCTTCCGCAGTCGACTGAGCCACGATCTTCTGCAATTTAGAAGCCCAGGAGATAGCCGTACCACCCAATGTGAAAACATAACCCGTAGTACTTCTCCTCTTATCAAGATCACTTGATGCCAAATCCGCATCCACATAACCCGCTAACACAACATCCTTGCTTGAGAAACATAGAGCCTTACCAGCAGTACCCTTTAAGTAACGCAGGATCCATTTAACCGCTTCCCAATGTTGCTTCCCTGGATTTCCCATGAACCGGCTGACTACTCCCACCGCATGTGCAATGTCCAGCATTGTACACACCATTGCATACATTAGACTCCCCACTGCCGAAGCATACGGAGTCCTCTCCATCTTGTCACGCTCCTCCTTGCCCTTAGGTGAGTCCTTCTCAGATAGCTTGAAGTGCATACCCAATGGTGTACCCGTTGGCTTTGCCTCTTCCATGCAAAATCTTGCCAAGACCTTCTCGATGTACTCTGCTTGTGAAAGAACCAACTTACCCGACTCCCTATCCCGGTCAATCCGCATGGCCAAGATTTTTCTGGCCTCCCCCAAATCATTCATCTCGAACCGTTCTGACAACTGAGCCTTCAATCTGTTTACCTCTCTACTGCTAGAGCCCGCTATTAGCATGTCATCCACATATAACAGCAAGATTATGTACCCGTTGTCCGTGCTCTTGAAGTAGCAACAATGATCCGCCTCACATCTGATAAAATCAATATCGTGCATGAATCCATCGAACTTTCTGTACCACTGCCTAGGAGCTTGTTTAAGGCCATACAAGCTCTTAGTCAATCTGCAAACCAGTTCCTCGCTACCCTTAGACAAGTATCCCTCTGGTTGTACCATGTAAATTTCTTCCTCCAAATCCCCATGAAGAAAGGTCGTCTTTACATCCATCTGTTCCAGCAACAAGTTATCTGCCACTACTATCCCCAGAACCATTCTGATAGTGGTCATCTTCACAACAGGAGTGAAGACCTCGGTGTAGTCAATACCATACTTTTGCTGAAACCCCTTTACAACCAACCTTGCCTTGTAACGCTTACTGCCGTTTGCTTCCTCCTTGATCCTGTAAACCCACTTGTTATGCAATGCCTTCTTCCCCTTAGGCAGTTTAATCAACTCCCAAGTTTTATTGGCCTTCAATGAGTCCATCTCATCATCCATCGCAGCTTTCCACTTATCACTAAGTGCACTACGAACAGCCTCCGCATAACACTCCGGTTCACCACTATCTGTTAACAACAAATAGTAATTCGAAGGAGAATACCTATCAGGAGATCCACGCAACCTGCTGGATCTGCGCAGCGGAATATCCGTCCTGGAGTATGTGGTTCATCTTCAGTGACCCCCTGATCATGGTCATCATGAACCGTCCTGCTCCCACCCGAGTCTGGAATATCTACCTCAACAATCTCTGGTTCCGAACTAACCCCATCAGATGCCCCCTTTCTGTCCTTGTACAATACCTGTTCATTGAATACAACATCCCGACTACGAATAACCTTATGATTTTGGTCATCCCAAAACTTATACCCGAAGTCATCCCCGCCATAACCAATAAACGTACACTTAACAGATTTAGCATCTAATTTAGTCATATCAGCAGAGTCTATATGAACATATGAAACACAGCCAAATATCCGAAGAAAGGAGAAATTTACCTGCTTGCCACTCCATGCTTCCTCTAGAATTTCATTCCCCAATGGTACCGATGGTCCCCGATTGATCAAGAAAGCTGCCGTGTCAACTGCATATGCCCAGAACGTCTTCGGAAGTCCACACTTCAACCTCATACTTCTAGCCCGCTCGTTTAATGTCCTGTTCATCCTCTCTGCAATCCCGTTGTGTTGAGGTGTGCCCTTTGGTGTCTTCACCATACGAATACCATTCGCTGCACAATATTCCTTGAACTCCCCGAGCTCATACTCCCCACCATTATCTGATCTCAAGCATTTAAGCTTAAGTCCCGTCTGATTCTCCACCAAAGCCTTCCACTTCTTAAACACTTCGAATGCCTCATCTTTGTGTTTTAAGAAATAAACCCAGACTTTCCTTGTCGAATCATCAATGAACGACATGTAATATGACGCACCACCCAGAGAAGTTACCGGGGCCGGCCCCCACAAATCCGTGTGAACCAGTTCCAACTTTGCTTCCCTCAAAGCCCTACCTGTCCTCGAGAAGTTGCTTCTCGCCTGTTTGCCAAACACACAATCTTCGCAGATCCCCACGTTGACTGCCTTCAAACCCGGTAGTAATCCCTTTGAGCAAAGTACTTTCATCCCTTTCTCACTCATGTGACCTAATCGACAGTGCCACAAATCCGTATCACCCTTGGCTGACGCCACCGCGATACTATCATTGGTGTTATTCGCCATATACAATGTCCCTTCTTTATTACCCCGAGCGATCTCTGAATCCTCCTTGGTAATAACCCAGTTCCTGCAGCCAAAAGTTACCTTGTAACCTTCTTCGTCCAACTGCCCAACTGATAGCAGGTTCTTTTTCAAACCCGGAATGTGTCTGACCCCGTGTAAATGTAGGACCTTCCCGTCCGATGCTCTTATTCTGACATCCCCCTTCCCCTTAATTTCCAAAGGCTCGCCATCCGCCAGATAGACCTTACCAAAATCACCGGAAGTATAATTTTCCATCTCCTTTGCATGCCCGCATGAGTGGAATGATGCCCCCGAATCCAGCACCCATGATTCTAGCGCACTACTAACACTTAGAACCAGTACATCATCACCTTCGACTGTCCTAACTCCTTACAATGATAGCATTGAACCGATCATTTCGCGACCCTTGGTTTGTCTCTGATCTCCCCGGCCTTGCCCTTACCACCCACTATGTTTTCCCTTGATTCAGTTCTCCCTTTATTGCTAGTACCCGGCCTTCCCCTGCTAGTAGTAGCTAAGGCCGATCCCGAAGTAGACGACGTCCCCAACTTCTTCATACGATTTTCCTCGCCCAACAGAAAGTCTTTAACATCATCATACTTCAATTTGTTCTTACCCGCTGAAGCATTGATCGCTGTCACCGTTCCGCTTCAACTTCCTGGTAAAGACGCTAGCAACAAACACGCATGAACCTCATCATCAAACGTAATATCCAACGCAGTCAATGAGTCTATAACATCCATAAACTCATCGATGTGTTTAGCTAAGGATCCTCCCTCTTGCATCTTGAGACTACCTATCTTGCGTATCAAATCAACCTTGTTTGCAGCAGATGGAGTTTCAAATCTCTCAGTAAGATAATCCAATAGCTCCTTTGTGGTTTTTGCCTTCTTGGTAGTCTTTGCGATCCACTTTGACAAAGTAGATCTGACCACCCCTAGGGCTTTCCGATCCATGAGATCCCAATCTTCCTGCTTTTCTCCTTCCGGCTTGACTCCCTTTA
This sequence comes from Campanula takesimana, assembly GCA_026119855.1. NCBI lineage: Eukaryota > Viridiplantae > Streptophyta > Magnoliopsida > Asterales > Campanulaceae > Campanula > Campanula takesimana. The sequence continues at coordinate 88,922 of JAOWBW010001641.1, forward strand.
GAGGCTTATAGAGATCTTTGTTGTACAAGAGATCCTCTATTTGCATCCTCCAAAACCCGTAGTCAGACCCATCGAATTTCTCTACCGCTTGTTTATCCTTGCCCATTCTTGATTGCTGGAACAAACCCTAATCGCTCTATAACCCGGAACGATAAACCAGAGCTCTAGATACCAGTTGTTGTGGAATTGACCTTCCAACACCCAAGCAATATCCCAAGAAAATAATAGCACCACAAACAAGCACAAGAAATAAAGCACAAGAAAAGACACAAAAATTGTTAACCCAGTTCGTCAATATGTTTGACTACGTCTAGGGGCACTACCAAGCCAGGATCTTGCACTATAATATGTTAAATCTGAGTTACAATGAGTTATGGGGCGGAACATTGCTTAAATACACAACCTAGAATGAGTCCTAAACCTAGACATATAAGAAATCCCGAAAATCTGCACTTTCCTAGTTTCCTGTCGCGGCGACCGAGCGCCCGCTCGGTGGAGACCGAGCGTCCGCTTACCTCCCTCGCCAAGACCAAACTAACTTATCAATACCGAGCGCCCGCCTGGTAGACCCCGAGCGCCCGCTCGCTCTCCTGTGCCAGATTTTCTTCTTTTGTCTCCTTTAAGATCTCTACTCCAACACCATGTGCTCATCTTCATTAGCACTATATATTAGCATATCACCAAAATATACTACGACAAATTTACCGGTAAATGGTCTTAATACTTCATCCATTAAACGCACAAAAGTGCTTGGAGCGTTCGACAATCCGAATGGCATAACAAGCCGCTCATATAGGCCACCTTTGTCATGAAAGTTGTCTTCCAATCGTCTCCCGGTCTGATGCGGATTTGATGATAACCACTCTGCAAATCAATCTTCCTGAATTCTTGCTGTTGACAAGTAATCCAACATATCCTCTAGTAGCAGGATAGGAAATCTGTAACGTACTGTGATCTTGTTTATTGCTTGGCTATCTATACACATACACCATGTCTCATTCTTCTTTTGAGGTAATAAAGTCGGAACTACACAGGGACTCATACTCTCCCGCATCATCACTTTTGATAACAACTCCTCCACCATTTGCTGTAGAATTTCATTCTCTTTTAGGCTCATCCGATAATGAGGTAACTTAGGTAATGTAGTTCGAGGAACCAAACCAATAACATGTTGAATATTTCTCATTGGTGGTAATTTCGCAGGAAGCTCTTCACTTAATATCTCCTTGAATTCATCTAACAAGCCGCATACAAAATCAGGAATGAGTTCTTCGGCTGACTCCATCCCACCTGTCAAGAGCCCCGCCTTTACTATTAAAGCATGTATCTCTTTGGCATGCCGGGCATTACTTATCACATCGGACTCAGATTGGCTGATAGTCAAGAAGTTTTCCACTTTACGCGGTTAATTTTTATGTATGAATCCCAACGATAACAAGGTTATTCTCTTTCCGTCCTTCATAAATTGATAAATATTCTTCCTTCCGTCATGAGTGGTGCCGAGATCAAATCGCCATGGCCTACCAAATAGTAACTAACAAGGATCCATATCCACTACATCACATCGGGATCTTTGTCATTAGCCATTGCCAAGGAAAAACCACGGCTCGATACCGACACGAGACTAAAATAATGTAGAAGACAAACGCGCTTCACACAAAGAAAGAAATCTGCATAAATCTGCGAGGTGAGTTCCATCATCTTTCGCAAATCTGACCCGACTCAATGTTCTATGTTTTTCCTCAAATCATCTTGTTGGTCCAGTACCTCATTGGATCATGAATTTAACCCACTTAACATTACTAGACCTTTCCCTTAACAATTCCAAGGTCCAATTCCAAGTTCTTTTCCCGATCTCAGGAATCTTGAACTTCTAAGTCTTAATGCTAACAATCTCAGTGGAACAGTGCAGGCAAACATTTTCTTAAAACTTTAGAATCTCAGCCAATTGCTTTTGTTTGGTAATAATATATCATTTCTTATGGACAACATCACCTATCAATCTCCTCCTAGGTTTGCACTTTTAGGATTAGGTTCATGCAACTTAAGGAAGCTCCCAGAGTTTTTGCGGTTCCAAGATGAACTGCAGGTGTTGTCTTTGACTCAAAATATGATTAGTGAAGTCCCAGGATGGATGTGGAATACAAGCAAAGAAAGCTTGGTCCCATCCTCAGGATCTATTGGGTATCCTGTTCTTCTTTGACCAAGCTTACGCATTTTAGACCTTAAAAAATAACATGTTCCTTGGTCCGATCCCGATTCCACCACCAAAGACGTTATTCTATATCGAACAATCGATTCAGTGGGGAAATTCCACCAACAATTTGCAATCTGAGTTCTCTTTCAACTTTTGATTTGTCAAATAACAACATGACTGGAACAATTCCACCATGTTTTGGAAACTTTAGCAGTTCTTTGACAGTCCAGAATCTTAAAGGCAACAACTTTAGGGGTACTATCCCTCACTCATATACAGAAGAATGCAGCTTGAGGATGATTAACTTAAGTCAAAATCAGTTGGAGGGTCAAATACCAAGTTCACTAGCAAATTGCTCAATGCTTGAGATTCTTGATTTTGGAAGTAATGATTTGAATGACACATTCCCCTTTTCGCTGGGAGGTCTCTTGAAGTTGCAGGTCCTTGTCTTGTCATCTAACAGATTATATGGTGAAATACAAAGTCTTAACAATTCCAAGTTCACAGTTCCCTAAGTTGCGGATCATCGACCTGTCCAACAATGTTTTTACAGGTTATTTGCCCCTAGCATACTTCCAATGCTGGAATGGAATGAAAATTCCCCTTATAGACTCTTTGGCATACATGCAATTGACTTCCTCACTAGCAACAATAGAAGTATTAGGAATCACTTGGCAGGGAAACAATAAGTACTCAATGACAATAACCAATAAAGGGTGAGGACAGAGTACGTGAAGATCCTAGATATCTTGATTTCAATTGATCTCTCAAGTAACAAGTTCATGGTCATGATTCCAGAATCTATAAGAATCCTCAAGGGGATTCAGTAGCTCAACTTTTCCAAAAATGAGCTTTCCGGTCAAATTCCTCAATCTATACAAAACTTAGCAAAGCTTGAATCACTGGACCTTTCTCGAAACAATTTATCAGGAGATATCCCTGCAGAGTTTGCGCAACTCACCTTCCTTGCATTCTTTAATGTCTCATTTAACAACTTGGCCGGTCCAAGTTGTTAAATGAGAGATGGGTGATTCTAAATTTCCAAGCAGAGTTGACTGGATTGTCATGTTCACAGCACTTGGAGGTGGATGGGTTGTTGGTTTGACTTTTGGCAAAACTTTAACAGCCAAGAATAGTGACTGGTTTATTGAAAAATTTGGAAAGAGTCCCAAGAAATGGCAGTCTACTCTATCCCAATGTTGGGTATGGAAAGGAGAAGTTCGAATAGGCAGGCTTAGGAGTTCATTCAACTAATATTGTGGGTTGTCTTAATGGGGCGGAGCTACATGTATGCTAAAGGGGGCAATTGCCCCCATTGGTTTTAAAAAAATAAAAATTTACGAGTGCAAAATTTACAATATTTTTGGAGTTTAGTGCAATTTGTTGAAATTTGCCCCCTTTGTGATACAAATAATAATACACAAGATTTTTTTTTGCCCCCATTGACTAACATATAGTTAAAATATTTATGTTGTGCAATTTTTGCCCCCGTTGACAAAATTTCCTGGCTCCGCCACTGCTGCGTCTGTAATAAGTGTAGCACATGACTCGTCAAAGTTTTTAAGAAATGTGTTTCACTTGTTTATACATTGCTTGTACCATTGGGATTTCACTAAAATCATTATATTTTTCGTATGCCCTCTATATGCATTTGTTTCCAGTAAATTTGTATATGCATACACTATCATCCATAGTGCATTGGATAGCAGATAATTGTCCAGTCTTAATTTTTATACACTATAGTCCATAGTCCTCTAGGATCTTCTGGTCATACACTGTCATAACTCTTACGACTGACAGATCGATTTCCCTTGATACTTAGTCTACAAAGCAGCCTAATCAAAACTTGACCAACCAGAAAGTACTTTACCTTGATAAATTCTATTGTACCCAAGAAATTGAGGTTTCTTTAAAAGGACTTGGCCTTCATCACTGTGTGATTTCCAAGGAACATCTCCTGCTACTACTAAGTCTGCACACTGTTGTTCGGTTGCAAAACTGTACCAGTTGCCTAAATTTCATAAAAGAAGTTCTCTTGTACACATACTTTAGATTCCCATGCCTAGATATATCAGAAATCTGGGGTCCAAAAAGAATGAAAGATGATCACTTTAACCCTGAACTAAAACTAATTTTACTTATGCAGTATCTCTTAACCATCTTTTCTATCAAAGTCTCAACGATATTTTTAAGTGAAAGCTCGTGGACTGATCAATTTAATCAAGGAATGAGATTTGTGTAACCCAGGTTCTAGTGCTATCCTTGGAGGTTGGAGGTGAATTAGAATCTTAAATTGACCTATACAAAAGAATAAAAAAAAAAAATCTAACAAATCACTCCTAAAAAGTAATGCTTTTGGAATGGAAGTGTCAAAATCTACATTTATATATATGTAGACTTTAAAGTGTGTATGGTTGGCAGCCTTAACAAGCAGTAATGCTTTTGGAATGGAAGTGTCATAATCTACATTTATATGCATGTAGACTTTAGAGTGCAACTTGGTGGCAATTGACTTGGAATTGCTCCAGCCATCATTTTGCTGCAGCGCTACAAAGATATGTGTCGGATTTGATTACATCTCTTTTCACGAGATGTGCGGTCGAGATTTATTGGGCAATATGTGTCAAACGAGCCCTTATAAATCTCGACCACACATCTCATGAGATGGAACATGTAATATCTGATGCAGCGCAACACTACTCTGTCACCTGCAGCCGTTGTCGTCATGGTGGCAATAATGTAAAGGACTTGAACAAGTCCATAGCCACCATCTTCTTAATAAATACAGCCTTGGCTTCAGCAACCGTCTCTTAAATATGGCTGAGTTTTTGCACTTCACTTGAAAACTTTTCTCTTATGCCCTTTATCTATAAAACTATACACTTAATTCTTCCATATTGCTTATCAAATAAGGGCAGGCTTTAGAAAGAAGATAAACATACAGAATGGGAATGACTTCTTATATTCTCACTATTAAGTACTTCTACTTCTTCCTTTCTTTGTTTTATCTTATACTTTCCACGTACTCACTATGTCGTGATACCGAGCGATCTGCCTTGTTGCAGTTCAAGAAAAGCCTTTCTATTGACATGACTGTTTCTTATGAACTGTCCGCTCGTCCAAAAGTGACATCCTGGAAACTTGGAGGAAAAAACATTAGTGAGTGCTGCTCATGGGATGGGGTTGAGTGTCATGAGAAAACGGGGCATGTGATTGGTCTTGACCTTGGTAGCAGTTTCCTTTACGGTTCTATAAACTCCACAAGCACCCTCTTCAGTCTTGTTCATCTTCAGAGCCTAAACCTTGCAGACAACTTCTTCAATTATTCTCAAATTCCACCAACAATTTCTCGCCTTTCAAGGTTATTGAGACTTAATCTATCCGCTTCTGCATTTTCTGGTCAAATCCCGTCTGAACTCTTAGGATTGTCCAGGTTGGTTTCCCTTGATCTAGCTCTAAATATTGACCCCTCGTCTTCTGAAGGTCTTTTAAGACTTGAGATACAAAGTCTAGCTAGTCTTGCTCATAAATTAACCAACCTACAAATACTTTACCTTGGAAATGTTTACATAAATTTTTCTGTGCCTACGAATTTAGCAAATTTGACTTCTCTGAGAGGTCTTAGTCTTCATGATTGTGGGTTGTATGGTGAATTTCCAAGGAACATATTACTGCTCCCACGCCTGCAGATTGTTTACCTGTACAACAATGAAAATCTCAATGTTTCTTTGCCTGAATTTCACCAAAGAAGTTCCATTACTCAGTTGGACATTTCTAACACGAGTTCCTCTGGCCTAATACCAGATTCGATAGGAAACCTGACTGAGCTAACTACGTTATCATTATTCTTCACTCATGTTGACGGAGGAAGGCTTTTTTGGCTTCGTAAGCTAAATAAACTCACTGTGTTGTCACTTTCGGGTATCAATCTACGAGGTGAGCTCCCATCATCTCTTGCAAATTTGACCCAATTAAATACGTTAGACCTTTCCTTAAATGAATTGGTTGGTCCAATACCACTTTGGCTCACGAACTTGACACAATTAATTTTGTTAGACCTTTCCCGTAATGAATTCCAAGGTCAAATTCCAAGTTCAGTTTCTAATCTCAAGAAGCTAGAATTTCTGAATTTTAATGCCAATAACCTCAGTGGCATGGTGGATGCAAACATTTTCTCTAGCCTTACAAATCTCCGCCAACTCCTACTATCTGGTAATAATATTTCGCTTCTCACAATCAACATCACAGATATATCTTTCCCAAAGTTTTCGCTTCTAGCATTAGGTTCATGCAACTTGAAAGAGCTTCCAGCGTTTTTGCGGTTCCAAGATGAACTCCAAGTGTTGTCTTTGCGACAAAACATGATCAGTGAAATTCCGAATTGGATGTGGAGAACGACTAAAGAAGAATTTCACCCATTGTCAGTCTCAGTTGGGTATCCCATTCTTCCTTGGCCTAGTTTACGCATATTAGACTTCAAAGATAATATGATGCTAGGACCAATCCCGATTCCCCCACCAATGACATCCTTTTACTATCTATCAAATAACAGATTCAGCGGGGATATTCCACAAACAATTTGCAATCTAAGAGATCTTTCGATTTTTGATTTGTCAAGTAACGACATAAGTGGAACAATTCCACCATGTTTCGGAAACTTCAGCAGTTCCTTGGCCATTCTAAATCTTAAAGGCAACAACTTTAGAGGTCCTATTCCTCAAACATATACAAAAGAATGCAGCTTGAGGATGATCAATTTAAGTGAAAATCAATTGGAGGGGCTGATACCAAGTTCACTTGCAAATTGCACAGCGCTCGAGATTCTCGATTTCAGAAATAATCATTTGAAAGATACTTTTCCCTTTTCGCTGGGAGCTCTCTTGAAGTTGCAGGTTCTTGCCTTGTCATCCAACAGATTGTATGGTGAAATAAGAGGTCCGACAATGCCAAGTTCACAGTTCCCTAGATTGCGAATCATTGACCTGTTCAACAATGATTTTACAGGTTATTTACCTGTAGAATACTTTCAGCAATGGGATGCAATGAAAATTCCCCTTGTAGAGCCTTTGGCGTACATGGCATTGCTTTCAAATCTCGCAACAATTGAAGTTTTGGGAATCTTATGGCAGGGAAGCTACGAGTACTCAATGATATTGACCAACAAAGGGGTGAGGACAGAGTACGTGAAGATCCTAGATATCTTGATTGCAATTGATCTCTCAAGTAACAAATTCATGGGCGGGATTCCAGAATCTATAGGAAGCCTAAAAGGAATCCAGTCGCTTAATCTTTCCAACAATGAATTTTCTGGTCATATCCCATTTTCTCTAGGGAATCTAGCAATGCTTGAATCACTGGACCTTTCTGGAAATAAGCTCTCTGGAAAGATCCCTGCAGAATTAGCGCAACTCAGCTTCCTTGCATTCTTAAATGTTTCACTTAACAATCTGTCGGGGCCTATACCACAACGGAAGCAATTCAATACTTTTCTGAACAATTCCTATGAGGGAAATTTAGCACTCTGTGGCGACCCTATGTCTTTAAAATGCGGAAACTCGAACGTTCCTGTACCTTCAACCATTGAGGACAAATATGATTCTGAGTTTTTAAGCAGAACAGACTGGATTGTCATGTTCACAGCACTTGGAGGTGGGTTGGTACTCGGGTTGTTTTTTGGACAGATTCTAACTTCCAAGAACGATGAATGGTTTGTTGAAAAATTTGGGAAGAGGCCAAAGAACTGGGAATCTATTGCGACATTGGGTAATGTGAGGAGGAATTTGAAGAGGCAGATCTAGGAATTCCTTTGAATTATATATGGGTTCTTTTGGTAGTCTTGCATCTTGGGTTTTTTTTTTTTTTTTTTTTTGAACTTGACATGTGAAGTAACATATTATTGTATTTTGTAGTCGTGTGTGTTACTCACTTTGGCTTTCTGAAGATATATAAAGGTAGTATGTGAAAGGGTATGACCAGGTCAAGCATGACATTCCCTTTTTTTTAAAAAAAATCTTTATTTTATCGTGTTTTAACACGTCTTCTTTATTTAGTTAAACTCTATAAAGAATGAGATTATAAAACTTATAACTCTAGCAAATCCATGGACTTAAAATTTGGTTCATGAACCATATGCAGCAATGCGCATCCGTCAATCTATAAATTATAGTTTTGGGCAGTCATACTCAATCGTTGAGGCGGCAAACAGTAGTAACTGTTGCAATGCTTCAGCAGTGACCTCACTTAACAAGAAATAGTCCAGATAGATTTCATGTCAACAAAAGATCTTTCCCCTTGCTCCATAATACTCAACAAAAGAGGGAATATGAAAGGTTTATACACTATGGGGTCAACTAAGTCTCTCACTGCTGTTAAGTACTTCTACTTGTTCATTTCTCTTCTTCATCTTGTGGTTTCGACGTGCTCATTATGCCTTGATTATGAGAGGACTGCATTATGGCAGGTCAAGAAAAGCATTTCTATTAACATGACTGTTTCGAATGGACTGTCTGCTCGTCCAAAAATGGCATCCTGGAAACATGGAGCAGAAAACGCTAGTGAGTGCTGCTCGTGGGATGGGGTTGAATGCCATGAAAAGACGAGTCATGTAATTGGTCTTGACCTCGGTAGCAGTTTCCTTTACGGTTCTATAAACTCCACAAGCCCTCTCTTCAATCTTGTTCACCTTCGGAAGCTGAACCTTGCAGACAACAACTTCAATTATTCTCAAATCCCATCTGCAATTTCTCGCCTTTCAAGGTTATCTAGACTTAACCTCTCTGCTTCAGTGTTTTCTGGTCAAATCCCGTTCGAAATCTTAGGATTGTCCAGGTTGGTCTCCCTTGATCTAGCAATAAACCTTGATCCATGGTCTTCTGAAGCTCTTTTCACACTAGTCAAACCAAATCTAGGTAGTCTCGTTAATAACTTAACAAATTTGCAAGTGCTTTACCTTGGGAATGTTATTTTAAATTCTAGTGTCCCCGAGAATTTGGCAAATATGACTTCTCTGACAGATATTACTCTTCATGATTGTGGGTTGTACGGTGAATTCCCAAGGAACATATTCCTGCTCCCAAGCCTAAAGATGGTTTTCCTGTACAACAACAAAAATCTCAAGGGCTCTTTGCCTGATTTTCCCCGAAGAAGTTCCATTGCGCTATTGGATATTTCTTATACGGGTTTCTCTGGTCCAATTCCAGACTCAATAGGAAACCTGACTGAGCTAACGTATTTATCGGCTTCCTTCAGTTATGTTGATGGAGGGAGGCTTCTTTGGCTTCTCAAGCTTACAAAACTCACTTCCTTGTTATTTAGCGGTATAAATCTACAAACTACGCTCCTCCCATCATCTCTCGCGAACCTGACCCATCTCACTCAATTAGGTCTTCACTCAAATAGCTTTGTTGGTCAAATACCCCCTTGGATCATGAACTTGACCCAATTAACTTTGCTAGACATTTCACGTAATCAATTACAAGGTCCAGTTCCAAGTTCATTTTCCAATCTTAGGAATCTGGAATATCTGAATCTTAATGCCAACATCCTCAGTGGCACAGTGGAGGCCGATATTTTCTTAAGCCTTAAAAATCTCAGCCAGCTCCTTTTATCTGGTAATCATCTCTCATTTCTCACCAACAACATCACCTATTCATCTATGCCCAAGTTTGCACTCCTTGGATTAGGTTCATGCAACTTAAGGAAGTTCCCTGAGTTTTTACGGTTCCAAAATGAACTGCAGGTTCTGTCTTTGACACAAAACATGATTACTGAAATTCCTGAATGGATGTGGAATAAAAGCAAACTAACTTTGAACCCTTCCTCAGGATCAGTCGGTTATCCAATTATTCCCTGGGAAAGTTTACGCATTTTAGACCTGACATATATGATAGATGGACCAATCCCAGTTCCACCACCTACGACGTCTTTCTATTACGTATCAAACAACCGGTTTAACGGGGAAATTCCAGCAACTTTTTGCAATCTGGGAACTCTTTCAATTTTGGAAATGTCATATAACAATTTGAGTGGAACAATTCCACCATGTTTGGGAAACTTCAGCAGTTCTTTGGCAGTTCTGAATCTTAAAGCCAACAACTTAAGGGGTACTATTCCTAGCATGTTTGTAGAGGAATGCAGCTTGAGTATGATTAATTTGAGTCAAAATCGATTGGAGGGGCAGATACCAAGTTCACCAGCAAATTGCACAGCTCTCGAGTTTCTTGACCTCGGAAATAATAATCTGAAAGATACTTTTCCCTTTTGGCTGGGATCACTGCAGGAGTTGCAGGTTCTTGTCCTGTCATCCAACAGATTATATGGTGAAATACAAAGTCCAACAATACCAAGTTCACAGTTCCCTAAGTTGCGCATCATTGACCTGTCTAACAATGTTCTTACAGGTCATTGGCCTGTAGAATACTTCCAACAATGGAATGCAATGAAAATTCCCCTTGTCGACCCTTTGGCGTACATGCAATTAATTTCCTATCTCACAAGAATTGAAGTTTTGGGTATCTTTTGGCAGGGTAGCTACTTGTATGCAATGACAATAACTAACAAAGGGGTTAGGACAGAGTACGTGAAGATCCTAGATGTCTTGATTGCAATTGATCTTTCAAGTAACAAGTTCACGGGTGATATTCCAGAATCTATAGGAAGCCTCAAGGGTATTCAGTCTCTCAACCTTTCTAACAATGAATTCTCTGGCCATATCCCGTCATCCATAGGGAATCTAACAATGCTTGAATCATTAGACCTTTCCCAAAACAAGCTCTCAGGAGAGATCCCGGGTGTATTCACAAAATTCAACTTTCTTGCATTCTTTAACGCTTCATTTAACAACCTGTCTGGCCCTATACCACGTGGGAAGCAGTTCAATACTTTTCTGAACAATTCTTATGAGGGAAACCTAGCACTCTGTGGAGAACCTTTATCCTTGGTGTGTGGAAATCGAAAAGCTCCACTACCTTCAACTCCTGAAGAAAGTGATGTTCAGAGTTTCCAAGCAAAGCAGATTGGATTGTGATGTTAATAGCACTTGGAGGTGGATTGGTAGTAGGGTTTACCTTTGGGCAAACTATAACTACCAGGAATGATGATTGGTTTGTTGATAAATTTGGAAAGAGGCCAAAGAACTGGAAATCTGTTCCAATGTTGGGTAGGGAAAGGAGAAGTTTGACTAGGCAGGGTTAGGACATTCTTCAAAGTTAAAATAACGTTATAGTGTGTTGTGGAGGGTGCTTTGCTAGATGTATCTTATGTATTTGATACGTAGCATATCAATATATCTTGAGGTAAGATATGTTTTGTATGTACAGATGTAAAATTTCCAAGTTTTATTTTATGCAATGTAAAAGCTTGCTGTGACAACTTTTGTAGGAGTATGTAAATAAGACCTACGTTTATGCCACAGAGCTCAGCACTGGACCGTAGAGTGGCTAGAACTACATGGGTTGAACGGTTGTCGACGGAGTGAGGAACTGAATGAGATTGGCCGCAACTTTTATAGAATCGATTTGTATATATTATCCAACACATATGAGGAAAAGAAACTCAACATTCTTCTCTGTTTTGAGGTTTGAACAATTCAGATCTAGCCGTATAATATTACTATCATCTTCAAGAGGGAGGAAAGGAGAAGCAATTGTGATAGACTACAATTAAGAAATTTTTGAGGATCGTGGTCTATCACAATTTAAGATAGCTTTTGGGATATAAGTACTATCTTCCATCAGAGGAGTTCCTACACAGCTGGCTTTTTTGGGAGTAAAATACTTTTGAGGATCTTCTTTGCCTAACATCCGAGATTTTTTTTATTTTTATTTAAAAAAAAACAAAAAAAACAAACAAACCAAGACGGTGTACACAATATATAATAAACATTGTACGATTAGGGCAAGAGAAGTATAAGTGTAAGAAATATTTGAAGACCTACTTGCATCCCCTTTTCAGCGGCACACAACCACAGTTGGCTTGTTCAAAACAGTTGAATCCACCAGTGTGTTTTAATGCTCACAACTGGTAAGAATATACTATGATCTATTATGCATAGAAGCGTAAATTTTCAATGAGTCCCGAAATTTGACTTCAATAAAAAGAATCTAAAAATGCAATGTACTAGTTTCAGTGTGACAATATATCAAACAGTTGGTGAACGCTGAATCATTGAGTTAATATAACATCATGAGCACCAATCTTAAAACACGAAACTATTGATCATAAATTCTCATATACTATCAATGCTCACTTCAAGAACCAAAAACATGCATCATTCAACTGATAGAAAAACCAATTAACATGATACAAAATCGGAGTGACAAAGGGTAGATGGATCACAGGAAGAACTGAAAGGACGAAATGAAATTTTGCAGTAGATAAAGCAGAGATAGTGATCGATACCGAGCTGGGTGTGCAAGGAAGGAGGACGATATGAGCACTTCATGAAGAAGCCATTGTCGGCCTTCAACCAAGTACAGAACTCGTCCGTGGAGAAGACGCTAAGCGCATGAATGGTTTGTGCGCGGTATGAGGGATGACCAAAACCGGTTCCGGGCCCGGTTCCGGTTCGGCATATATGTGACCCTGAACCGGCTCGCACTTACACCGGTTCTGGTTCCGGTCATCACAATCCGGTTCCGGTACGGTTCCGGTCCGGTTCCGGTTCAGTCAACGCTACCTTTTTTTTATTTTTTTTTATCATACAATAATGAATAAACATGTTAAAATTTATTAAAAGACAAGAGATTTTTATTTTATCATACACTAATGAATAAACATGTTAAAATTTATTGAAAAATAAGGGATTTTTATTTTTTTTAATGGAAATGCCGATCCGGTTCCGGTTCCGGTTCGCCATATATGTGACCCTGAACCGGCCCGCGCTTACCACGGTTCCGGTTACTCCGGTTCCGGTTTACTCCCTGGTTTGCTCCGGTTCCGGGCTTTTCCGGTCCGGTTTTCCGGTTCCGGTCCGGTTTGGCCATCCCTAGTATGAGGCCTAATTATTAGAGTGAAGGCATGGTACAAAAATAACAAGTCCGTAACAATGTGCACAAACTTCACTTTTGAGTATTCTATTAATAAGTTTGTGCACATTTTTATGAGACATAAGAATATCACTCGCGGAGTGTTACAAGGGGGGACAACTTCCATTTTTAGTTTTAAACAAATTTTGCCCCTTTTTATTAGAAAAATATCTGCATTGCATAATTTTCTTGCCCCCCTTTTTATACTCCACCATAGAAAAGGGCAACAAGGGTATAGAACCGCTAGAGGGGGGGGTGAATAGCGGTTTAAAAACTTTTTCGAAATACCCTTGAAAATCAACCAAGTACTTATCAGTTTGGTCTATTGCGGTTTAAAGCACTAGAACCGCTCAGATAAAATGCACAGCGGAGTTTTGCGGTTTTGTTCAAACTGAATTATGAAGAGTAGGGCGGTTTAAGTGGTTGAAAAAGGAATAATGCAACTGACAAGGCACAACTGAAGTATCACAAAAGTATGCAAATCATTTATCAAGTCATTTCTCATAAAGGTAAATAAAGCTCATAAACATAAATGTAAATGACAAGACAGAAAATAAAGATCAAGGACACACAATTTGAAGAGGTTCGTTCTTGAATGAACTACGTCCTATACTTAGGTGGTTAGCCTAGGATTTTCTAATAGCTACTAGACTTGTATTGATTTAGAGGAGTTTTTACAAGATTACAAACAAATCCAAACTCTAAATAAACAAACTAACCTAACAATGCTATTATAACAATCTGTGTTTTCGAGGTATATAATCTATAAGAAAATATACTCCGGGTGTGTAGAGTGGAAAGAAATCAAGAGCTCAAAATATCTAAGTGATGGTGAGCAAATGATTACTTTCTGTGCAAGGCTGAGTTGTGATGGTATGAAGGCTTGAAGCTTTGATGAAGAACTCTGGGTTTGCTAAGGAGATGATGAAGATATAAGTATCTGAATTTTCAATCTTCAAAGCAAACTTGAATACTTGTGATATTCTCTTTTAAGCTCAGCAACATTCATTGTTGAGAAATGAAAGCTATTTATAGTGAAGGCATTAGTGACCGTTGGACAATGAGGTGAGTCATTGTATGGCGGTTTTATGCGTTGTCACAATCCCATTGGTTGACCTGTCACTGTCGTCCTTTGCTTTTGCTTTGTGGCAGGAAGTTGTTGAATCACTACCTGACATTGTCCTTTTAGTTGATGGAAAAGTACAACGGTAACTTTTCAAAAAGCGAGACAAACCGACATTCCAAGAATAACTGAACCATGACTTGAAGTTTAAGAACCAGTCACCAGTCATTCATTTACGGTTGAAAAGCGAATGTTTGTCTTCAAGGAGTAAATGACAGCAATAATTTCTTCAATATCTTGATCGGCGGTTCCACCAGATGCATGTGCGGTTTCATGAATGAACTTGAAATGCGGTTTCATCAAAGACACAAACTGCGGTTTGATGAAGGACTTAAGGCACCATGCTGGCGGTTTGAAGATGGTGGCTTGAGGGACACTAAACCGCTATGAATAAACTGATCATAACTCAGCCTAACTACTAAAAATCTAGAAATGGACTTGTTTAAAAATTGAAGTAAAACTTCATTACATGTAAACCTAAAGTCCATAAAAAGACACGTGGAATGGGTCAATCAAATCAGGTGGATGTACTAACAATGAATCCTAACAATCTCCCCCTATTTGATTGATGCCATTACCACACTATGATAGAGCAAACATTGTACTTGGTAAGAACATGCTCAAATGAGTATATATTGAAACTGCATGTCCCAAGTCAAATGCACACACAATGCTATACCATAGATTTCTAATCTATCAAAGACAAAGGAAATGAAAAACAGATAGATAAGCAATACATTGAGATGCATATAAAGAGATATGATTATGAAAATCAGATATGCATGTTTAAACTGAATGTTTAAAACACATACACTTAGAAAAAAAAATTCATGATGAATAGTGCATGAGTTTTTTTAGAAATACATTGTTCCATAAACAAGTAGTTTGAATAAACAAGGTTTTGGAATATTGGATGCAATGCATTCATTTTCATTATAGTCCTTTAAAGGTTTTAGAAGTTACAAATTACAAGGAAAATAATGAAAGACAAAACTGATTACAAAAAGGATAGAAAGAATTCTAGTCAGTTCTATCAGGAACCCTGGCGGCGGCTTGGACAGCATCAGAAGGCTCAACTAGGCTGGCGGTTTCAAACACATATTCAGCTGACTTAAGACGAAGATGGGTCGGTTCATTTACCTTCTCTAAGATTCTTTCAGAAAGCTTTTTCAGGTCTTTGGCATACTGAACTAAGTAGTTAGTTGATGAAACCGTTAAATCAGCTAGTTGGTCCAACTTCTTCTCTAGAGCCTCATTCATTTCTTGGGCCGCTTCAAGTCTGAAAGAAGACAGCTCATTCAGAGTTTCAAGCTTCTGTTCTATCTTGAGCTGGTTCTCCAGAAGGGTTTCAATTTTGAATTCCATTCTCCCAATCCGAGGGTCAACAGCATTCTCCCTCTTAATGGCATCAACAAGGAAGGGCAGAGAGGAAAGAAATGCAGATTGGGCAAAAAATGAATCCAGAACAAACTGAATCTTGACTGGATCAGTTTCAAAAAGGGAGGAAGAGAAAGGAATTATAGAAAATGAAGTGTATGGAAGAGAAGGGGAAATGGAAAGAATTTGGGTTTTAGAGAGAGGAAAGGAAGAATAAGGAGAGAACTGCCATCTATAAAGATAAGGAAAGACAATGCAGTTTATCCTAAAAAAAAATTGAGTGCAGAGAGAAAAAATGAACTCAACTGCCAGATCTTCAATAATTTGATCAAGAGTTGAAGCAATCAGTTGATCTGAAGCAGCTTGAGACTCATCGGCTGGAAATATTGCAAAAGGATTTGGACGATCAGACTTGAGTCGTTGCTCTTCATGTTTGTTGGCGGCTCTAATGATGGCTCCATGGCGGTTGGCTTTGGAAGTAGTAGCTCTAAATCTCTTTAAGTAAGCCGCAATGTCTTGTGCACACTTCCTTTTCAAACCACGCGGTTTGGGAGACCTAACTGCAACTTGGAACTCAGACAAAACCGAAGGGGCAGAGACATTGATCAGTTGCGGTTGAGCCGACGGTTGAACTGCTGAAGCAAAAGGCAGTGTAGGGGATTCAGAAGGTGAAGGAGTGTGCTCTGGTGAGTCAAACTCTAGCTTTCGCTTTAATGAAGGAGTAGCGGTTTCAACCAGCATGGGGTCTATTCCAGCCTTTCTCATTTCAGCTCTTTCTCTCAACTCCTTTGCAAATGGGCCTTCTCTGGGTGAGTAATCCTTCTTGTCAGAAGCTTCAGTGAAGTCCACTGCACCAGGTGGCCTTGATTGCCAGTGCTCCACAAAATCATATTTCTTTACCAACCTTCTCTTCTTCTTCAGCGGTTGAACCTCAAGATTTTTATTATCTTGCTCAGGTTCATCTTGAACTGCCTCAGACACATCAGTCTGCTCAGGAAATACTGCAGCCTCAAACTCATCAGTTTGCTCAGGCTGAACCGCACTTGTAGAGACCTCGGTTTGTTCAACTGGAACCGCAGCCTCAGACACTTCGGTCTGCTCAGGCTCGGTTTGAGTGGAGGGTTTAAGGTTGGGAAGGGTAGAAAAGATAAGCTGTAACTGTTCTTCAGTAAACTGAACAGTTGGAAGTTTGGGAGGGGATTTTGGAGGTGAGATAGGTTTGGGTTCAGAGGTGGAGGCTTTCAGTTTTCTCAACAGATTCACATCTTGTGCAAAGTTCATTGATTTTTCAACATTTGGCTTGACTGGGGAAAGGGGTTTTATCTGAGGTTTAGAAGAGGTAGGAGGAGTTGATTTTGTGAAGGGAATAGGTTTAGAATAAGGTGGAAGCGGTTCAGAAGAGGGATTGGATAGAATGAGGAAGGATTTTGGTAAGGACGGTTTTGGAGGAAGAATGGATGAGGGTTTGGAAGTTTCAGTAAGTTTGGCTTTCTTCTTTCTTGGAGCCGCGGTTTCCCTGGGTTGAGCCGCAGGGATTGCAGGCTCCCCCTCAACCGCAGACTCCCTCTCAACCGGAGCCTCAGTTCCATCCAGGCTAACTCCTAGCCTATTCAAAGTGGCAGTTTGAGCTGCTTCTCTAGCTCTAGTAGCTGCGGCTTGATCTGCTATGGCACCGGCATAAGGTTTGCCTGACTTATTGAGCCGAGCCTCAGGAAAGGGTCCTCTTTGTTCTTCAGGCAAAGGGTCAGCATTCCATACCGCTTGTGCAAACAGCCATCCAAACCCGGTTCTGAAAGCATCAAGCTTAGAAGCACCAAACAAGGTCTTCTCATTCGGTTGCACCCACTCAGCTTCATTGGCCACAGAAGCCTTAAAGATCACAGAATCCTGATGAAGGAACTTAGTTAAGAGTCTGCAGTGAGTTCTGATCTTTGTTTTACCAGCGGCTTTGGCAGAAGTGTGGCGGCTGAGGGCATTGATCATTTCTTTCATGATGATCCTTGGCCAGTGCAGCTTCTTCCCTTTGTAGATAGCCACGCAGTAGTTGTACTGCTCAGAAGTGAAATTGTTGTGATTGCCATTCTTTCACATCACTCCAGTATCTACCATATCACACAACATCGCCATAATTTCTCCAAACTCCTTCTTGGGGGTGGACTTAGTGTTGAAGACAGAGACCCCCAAGAGCTCCTCAGTAGTTCTGCTGACTAACTCTGGTTTGATGGAAAGAATTCCAGAATTTTCTAACCCAGCCAGAATAGCAACCTTTGAAGCAGATAAAACTACTTCCTTTGTTCTGACAGTGGACTTGATAGCATTTTCAGTCTTAACCTCCCCAGACTCTAAGTCTCTGATCTCTTCTCCTTTACCATTCAAAAGAGGTACCACACAGACAATCCCATTGTCAAAGAATTCTGCACAAAGCCTTTTGTCAAAATTCGGTTCATCCAGTTGGAATAAGGGCAGCAGTTTTGACGATTCCAGTAGGGTAAGCAGTTTTCTTCCAACTGCATCAGCTTCTAATTCGGCTTTGATGATCTGAGATCCAGGTACAAAGTTGGATTCATCCTAAAAATAATCAAAGTTAGTAAGAGTTTGATGCAAGCAATTTGAATAAACCAAGCATTCAAACTGCTACAAGGAATCCTAACAATGAAATAGGCGGTTGAAGTAAAACAGGGGTAAAATGGTAAACACCCAGAACTAGATATGTAAAGGTTTTGAAAAAGGATTTGAATGCATGAAGAACATGAAGAACAGGGGATAAACATGCAAAACAAAAACTTAACCAAAACATGAAAGAAGTATACCAAAAAACTCGAAAATAGCAGATACTAACAAAGTTCTAAAATAACAAGTTCAAATAATAAACCCAGAACATAGTATCAAGAGAAATACGAAAGAACACCCGAAAAACCCAAAAATAAAAAATTGTTCAAAAATTGAACAAAAGACATGAAATAAACATCAAACCCAGCATATATGAACATATGTAAGCAATAATCAACCAAAAATTGAAAGAAAAAGCAAGAAAAAAATATCAGAATACGAACAAGCTTTTTACGAACAACAATGGCGGAAAAGATGAAATGCTAGAGTGAAGGGTTCAAGAAATCATACCATATCGCCTTTTGATGTTTTAGATGTAGATGGAGCAGAAGGATCGGAAGATTTCTTAGGTGCCATATGAATTTTGAAAAAAGTATGGGAAATATTTGAGGTAGAAAATGGAGGTAGAAGACAGAGTGCAGAATAGAGAGATGAATGAAGAAGAAGGTAAAAAGGTAAAAAAGAAATAAACTTTGTCTTTTATACTCAAATAACTGTTCCTCGGGTAATGGAACGACGAGAACGGCGCACGATTATCTCCAGATGGCGTCCCAGGTCACATAGAATTTAATGCGGCAGAGAAAATTGCAAAAAGGTCCTTATAATTGATATGACATAAAGTAGGGATTAAAATGCAATTTCATACCTGAGCAGTTTGATTGAGCAAACCGACTTACCTTACATCTTCAGCGGTTTTCATGAAACTGATGTCTCTCTAATCTGATGGCGGTTTTTTTTTTTTTTTTTTTATGTTTAAACCGAATGACTTTGCTTTCTTGTACCGACCCATATATTGATGGAGAATCTTGTACCGACCCATATATTGATGCGGTTTCAATGATGACAGAACCGCACACTAGATGACTTTTCTAAGCATAGCCAAAACACTTAAACAAAAGATATTAGAATTAATATATATAGATATGATATCTTAAGTTAGTTCTAACATACCCATTTCTCCTCTTAAGTGATAGAACCTGGAATTTTCAAGCGGTTTGGTGAGGATGTCAGCAATTTGATCATCTGTTCCCACCTTTGCTAGAAAAATGTTTTTCTTTTCAACATGGCCTTTGAGGAAATGATATCTTATGTCGATGTGCTTGGTTTTTGAGTGCTGAACTGGATTGTTGGAGATGGATATTGCAGCAGTGCTATCATAGTAGATAGGGCAGTTTTGTTCAAATATCCCGTAGTCCTCCAACTGTTGTTTCATCCAGAGAATTTGAGAGCAACAGCTTCCAGCCGCTATATATGCAGCTTCAGCGGTTGAGACTGAAACCGACGCTTGTTTCTTGCTGGACCATGACACAAGCCGCGTTCCAAGGAACTGACAAGTACCACTTGTGCTCTTTCTGCTTATCTTACATGCTGCAAAGTCAGCATCTGAATAACCTAATAGATCAAATGAAGATTCTTTGGAGTACCAAAGTCCAAGGTTAACAGATCCACATAAATATCTAATAATACGTTTAACAGCAATAAGATGAGATTCTCTAGGGTCAGCTTGAAATCTAGCACAAACACAAACACTAAACATGATATCTGGCCTACTAGCAGTTAAGTAAAGTAGAGAGCCAATCATACCTCGGTAGAGAGTTTGATCAACTTTCTTACCATGTTCATCTCGATCCAAACTGCAGGCCTTAGGCATTGGGGTATCAACTGGTTTAGCGGTTTCAAGCCCGAACTTCTTTATCAAATCTTTAGTGTATTTGGCTTGGTTGATAAAGATTCCATCATTGCATTGCTTGACTTGGAGTCCAAGAAAGTATGTCAACTCTCCCATCATACCCATTTCAAATTTACTCTTCATTAGCTTCTCAAACTTAACACACATAGTTTCATTAGTAGAACCGAAAATAATATCATCAACATATATTTGAACTAATAATGAATGACTTTTGTGTTTAGCTATAAATAGAGTTGTATCAATTTTACCTCGAGAGAAGCCTTTTTCAATAAGAAATTTAGATAGAGTGTCATACCATGCTCTTGGAGCTTGTTTGAGTCCATACAATGCTTTCTTGAGTTTGAAGATATGATTTGGAAGTTTGTTGTCTTCAAATCCTGGCGGTTGGGCTACATAAACTTCTTCTTGTAGTTCACCATTCAGAAATGCACTCTTCACATCCATTTGATATAACTTAAATTTCTTGAAGGATGCATAGGCCAGATCTTATGGCTTCAAGTCTGGCAACAGGGGCAAAGGTTTCATCATAATCAATCCCTTCTTCTTGCCTATAACCTTGAGCAACCAACCTAGCTTTGTTTCTAGTTATAGCACCACTTTCATCCATCTTGTTTTTATATACCCACTTTGTTTCAATTACAGTGTGATATCTGGGTCTTGGAACTAGAGTCCAAACTTTGCATCTTTCAAACTGATTAAGCTCTTCTTGCATTGCAATTACCCAACTTGGATCACTTAGAGCTTCATCTACCTTCTTTGGTTCCATCTGAGATAACAGAGCAGTTGAGAACAAACTGTGATTATCTCTGTGAGTCAAACTCCCTCTGGTTTGGACACCAGTACTGATAGGACCAATAACGTTGGCAGTTGGATGGTCTCTATGCTCATTAATTTCAGGAGGGAGGTTGTCTTGAACCACTATTTCTTGAAGATTTTCCAGAGGAGGATCATCTTGATAATCATTGAAATCTTCATTGAAGGTTAGATTTGGAACTGGTTCAACAGTTTGAATGGGATCAGAGGACAGCGGTTCAACAGTTACACCATTAGCGGTTTGAGTAGGTGCGGCTGAAGAACTGGATGTAGCGGTTTCATTAGGATGGTTGTCAGTTGCTCTATGTCTAGTGCCTGTCTCAAAATCACTAAAATCATTAGCAACATTTGGAGCCATATGTGTCTCAAGGAGAGCATGTTCATCAAATGTAACATGGACTGACTCTACAACTTTTAAAGATGTCTTATTGAAACAACGAAAAGCTTTGGAGTGTTTAGAATAACCAACAAAAATACCTTCATCGGTCTTAGCATCAAATTTACCTCTATGCTCTTTGCCATTGTACAAGATGTAGCACTTGCATCCAAATATCTTGAAGAAGGCAATGTTGGGTGATCTGCCTCTCCACAATTCATAAGGAGTCTTATTTTGAACTTTGATGATGAGGGAGCGGTTCTGGGTGAAACATGCGGTATTGACAGCTTCGGCCCAGAAGTATTTGGGAAGCTTGGCTTCTGCAATCATAGTCTTCCCGGCTTCAATCAAAGTCCTGTTCTTTCTTTCCACTACTCCATTCTGTTGTGGAACTCCAGTGGCAGAGAAATTATGATCAATTCCATGATCATCACAATATTGGGCAACACCATTGTTTGTAAATTCGGTTCCATTATCTGAACGCACAGCAACAATGTCATCCAATTTCTGAGTTTGGAGCTGTCTAAAGAGAGCGGTTACGATGCCATAAGTATCATCTTTAGAGGCCATCATTTCCACCCATGTATATCTTGAATAATCATCAACCACCACAAGTGTATAGCGGTTTCCTCCTATACTGGCGGTTGGGATAGGTCCAAATAAATCCATATGCAGCAGTTGCAAACAGCGGTTCGTTGAAGGTGCGGTTTTACTAGGAAATGACTGTTTGGGCTGCTTTTCAAGCTGGCATGCTTTACACTTTTCATCATGATGGTCAGCCACTTTAGGTAGTCCTTTTACTAGACCATCCCTGTGCAGTTTTGCTAGATACTTGAAGTTCAAGTGGCTGAGCCGCTTATGCCATAACCAGCTACTTTCACTTATATTTTTGGCTACAAAACAGAGGTCAGCAATAGAAATAATATTTCTTAAATCAATTATATAAACATCACCTGTTCTGTTGCCAGTCAGTAGAGTGACTCCAGAGGAAGCATCTTTGATATAACAGCTAGTTGAGGTGAAGATGCAGTTCATTCCTTTGTCACAAAACTGAGATATGGAGAGAAGGTTGTGCTTGAGTCCTTCTACTAGTGACACTTTTTCAATAGTCACCTTTCCTCGTTTGATTGCTCCATATCCTACTGTTTCTCCTTTCTTGTTGTTACCAAATACTACTGGGGGACCTTTCATTTGGATGAAACTGCAGAGTAGTTCTGAATCTCCAGTCATGTGTCGTGAGCATCCACTATCCAAATACCAGAGATCCTTCTTCTTCTTAGCGGTTCCAGCCATAAAACATGAAATCTGAAAAATAAACATGAAAGGTTTTGGTCCCCCTTATTCCTTGGGTCCTAGGGTTAGCAGCTTTTTGGGACCCACACCTGTTTGACCTTAGGATTTTTACGTCCCTTGGCATTGGGTGTGAATCTTAAAAGACAATGACCAGCACTATGACCAAAGTCGGCACAAATAGAACAATGAATTAAGCCAGTTTGTGGTTGCGGTTTTACAAATCCATTACTGACCTTCGGTTTATCATGTTTTACTGGGTCAGCGGTTTTGGCTTTAACAAAGTTAACCTTCTTGAGCTCAACCTTTCTCTTAGGTGCGGCTTTAGGAAATATAACAGGATATTCCTTAAACCGACTAGGAGCGGTTTCATCACTCAGTACTTCCTTGGTTGCCTCAGCCGATGTGGATTTCTCTTTCCACTTTGGATCTCTCCCAGTCTGGTTTTTAGGATACTCATAGAAATAATTTTGCTTTTTAATTTCTTGTGTTGAGCCCTTTTTACCAGCATGATTCACCTTGGGAATTTCTTTGGTTTGTTCGGTTGGTTTCACACCACCTTCAGCACATAGACAAGGACACTTACACCCATCATCAGTTTTAAATCCCAATCCACTTTTCTCCTTAGAGAGAATTTGTGAATTAAAGATTTGTTCCATGGTGACACCAGACTTAGTCCACACATCGGTCACTTTTTGAAGTTCATCCCTTTGTGCAGTAAGATCATGGATTCGGGTGTTAAGTACCTCGGTTCCGTCCTTAAGGTAGCGGTTTTCTTCCACAGCAGAAGCTATCCCAACAATTTGGAGCTTGAGTTTTTTAATCTCCTCCTTATGGGACTTGCACTCTTTTTGGTGAAGTAGGAGTTTTGTCTTGTTTAGCTTCAGGAGTTCTTGGTGAAACTGACTTCATTTGATGGAGCGGCAGTGGAAGGCTTTCGTCAATTTCTACCTTTTCTTCAAATCCCATTAGGCAAAGATTTGCAACTCCTTCATCTTCATCACTATCATCTGTATCAGAACCCATCCATGTTAATGGTTGTTCTCCTTGTTCAGCAATCATTCCTCTTCTCTTGAAAAACTTTTTGTTGAACGGTTTCTTGGCAGGAGCGGCTTCATAGCGCGGTTTGGGACAACTGGAGGCAAAATGACCTGGTTGTCTGCAGTTGTAACAAACAAGATCATCTCTTTTCTTAGCATCAGCTGCTTTGTTGAATCTGGTTGGAGGGACAAACTTTGCAGGGCTGCCTGACTGAGATTGAGCTCTGTTCTTTCTGAACTTGGTGTAGTTTTTCACATAGAGAGCAAACTCATCATCATCCATGTCATCAAAGTCAACTTGAGTAGAACTAGATGCTACACTTTGGGAATTTTGAGATGGAGTGTAGGATTGATGAGATTGCTGAGGTTGAGAATAGGGTTGATGATGTTGAGGGTAAGTTTGATGAGGCGGTTGATAATACTCTGGAGGTGCGGTTTGAGAAATATATCTTGGAATGTTTGGATCAAAAGAAGCGGTTTGTAAATGAGTATTGGATGCGGTTTGATGGTGATCTGGATTGTAAACTGGAGATGTGGCATTGTTGAAAGCGGCAAGAGAAAGAGACTTGAATCTGTTTTCGGTTTCATGAGCTTCCTCAAGCTTGAATTCAAATACCCTTAGCATGGCATAAAGATGATGAAGATCAAGAGCTTCCAGATCTTTGTTGTCTTCAATATTAGTAGTTTTGATCAGCCATTTGCTACCAAGAGATTGCATGAATCTCATCTTCAGGTCAGTATTGGAATACTTGTGCCCTAGAGAGAAACATACGTTGACAATTTTCACGAACCGCTCATAGCTTTGGCGAAGAGATTCCTTTGGGTCTTTGACAAAATAATCAAAGAGCCTTCTCTGTTGGTAGAGGTGGTTCTTCTTGGTGTCGGCATCTCCTTCCAGAAAGTCAATGATGCCATCCCATGTTTCCTTTGCGGTATTGCAATCTAGAACCTTTGAGTGAGTTTTTAGATCAATAGCTGATACAAGCATGGACATGGCTCTACCATCAAAGTCCACATTCCGTTGATCAGTTTTGGTCCATTCAGCTTCCGGCTTCTTGATTTCTGCGGTTTGTCCAGCAGTACCTGCATCAGGGTTAGCCTTCATCGGGACATAAGGTCCATTAACAATTGCTGTCCATAATCTGCGATCCTCAGATATCATGTGCTTCTTCATCCTATCTTTCCAGAAGATGAAACTATCTTCATTAAGAATAGGTAAGTGATTAGAGTTGGATGTCTGCATCATATGGGAGTTTATGTTTGCCATTGGATCAGCACCCAAGCGGTTAAGCTTGTAAAATAATTTTTGGTGGATAAGCTCTGATACCACTTGTTGGTCCCAAAGGGAAACAAGGGTATAGAACTGCTAGAGGGGGGGGGGTGAATAGCGGTTTAAAAACTTTTTCGAAATACCCTTGAAAATCAACCAAGACTTATCAGTTTGGTCTATTGCAGTTTAAAGCACTAGAACCGCTCAGATAAAATGCACAGCGGAGTTTTACGGTTTTGTTCAAACTGAATTATGAAGAGTAGGGCGGTTTAAGTGGTTGAAAAAGGAATGATGCAACTGACAAGGCACAACTGAAGTATCACAAAAGTATGCAAATCATTTATCAAGTCATTTCTCATAAAGGTAAATAAAGCTCATAAACATAAATGTAAATGACAAGACAGAAAATAAAGATCAAGGACACACAATTTGAAGAGGTTCGTTCTTGAATGAACTAAGTCCTCTACCTAGGTGGTTAGCCTAGGATTTTCTAATAGCTACTAGACTTGTATTGATTTAGAGGAGTTTTTACAAGATTACAAACGAATCCAAACTCTAAATAAACAAACTAACCTAACAATGCTATTATAACAACCTGTGTTTTCGAGGTATATAATCTATAAGAAAATATACTCCGGGTGTGTAGAGTGGAAAGAAATCAAGAGCTCAAAATATCTAAGTGATGGTGAGCAAATGATTACTTTCTGTGCAAGGCTGAGTTGTGATGGTATGAACGCTTGAAGCTTTGATGAAGAACTCTGGGTTTGCTAAGGAGATGATGAAGATATAAGTATCTGAATTTTCAATCTTCAAAGCAAACTTGAATACTTGGGATATTCTCTTTTAAGCTCAGCAACCTTCATTGTTGAGAAATGAAGGCTATTTATAGTGAAGGCATTAGTGACCGTTGGACAATGAGGTGAGTCATTGT
This sequence comes from Campanula takesimana, assembly GCA_026119855.1. NCBI lineage: Eukaryota > Viridiplantae > Streptophyta > Magnoliopsida > Asterales > Campanulaceae > Campanula > Campanula takesimana. The sequence goes on from JAOWBW010001641.1 coordinate 114,882, forward strand.
ATGGCGGTTTTATGCGTTGTCACAATCCCATTGGTTGACCTGTCACTATCGTCCTTTGCTTTTGCTTTGTGGCAGGAAGTTGTTGAATCACTACCTGACATTGTCCTTTTAGTTGATGGAAAAGTACAACGGTAACTTTTTAAAAAGCGAGACAAACCGGCATTCCAAGAATAACTGAACCATGACTTGAAGTTTAAGAACCAGTCACCAGTCATTCATTTACGGTTGAAAAGCGAATGTTTGTCTTCAAGGAGTAAATGACAGCAATAATTTCTTCAATATCTTGATCGGCGGCTCCACCAGATGCATGTGCGGTTTCATGAATGAACTTGAAATGCGGTTTCATCAAAGACACAAACTGCGGTTTGATGAAGAACTTAAGGCACCATGCTGGCGGTTTGAAGATGGCGGCTTGAGGGACACTAAACCGCTATGAATAAATCGATCATAACTCAGCCTAACTACTAAAAATCTAGAAATGGACTTGTCTAAAAATTGAAGTAAAACTTCATTACATGTAAACCTAAAGTCCATAAAAAGACACGTGGAATGGGTCAATCAAATCAGGTGGATGTACTAACAATGAATCCTAACAGAATGTTATATATTTGTAAATTTTTGCCCCCTTTTATCAACAATCTTAGCTCCGTCGCGGTTATAAATATCATAAATAACATGTATTAGATTTTCATTATATTAGGATTAGGATGACTAAATTAACTTAAATTTTAAACAGTGATCACCAGTTCAGCCATTGTTTCTGAAGCATGACTTACTTTTTTGGACTTCTCCTGATAATATTGCTCTTATGATCTCTTCAAAATTAGGAACTCCATTCTTCCATTACTCTCTGAAAAGAGCTTAGGGAAGATAGTACAGTATCATCACTTCAACTTTATATCTTATACTCTCACCGTCTCAAAATAAATGTCACAAGTTGACCTGTTACCGTTTTAAGAAATGTGATTTACATAATTAGGAACTCCATTCTTCCACCACCTACGACGTCTTTCTATTACGTATCAAACAACCGGTTTAACGGGGAAATTCCAGCAACTTTTTGCAATCTGGGAACTCTTTCAATTTCAGAAATGTCATACTCCCTCCATCCCAGAAAGATAGTCCACCTTTTTTCATTGTTACTACGAGGGAACTTTGAGCAGTTATAAATGCTACTTATAATTATGTTAATGTGAATCTAAAAATTGATATTAATAGTATTTATAATGGTGTATCAAGAACAATTTCAAAAATTTCATTAGAATAATTAAAAGTAGCCTTAATTATTACTCAAAGTTCCTTCGTAAAACCCATGAAAATAGGGGGACTATCATTCTGGGACAGAGGGAGTATAACAATTTGAGTGGAACAATTCCTCCATGTTTGAGAAACTTCAGCAGTTCTTTGGCAGTTCTGAATCTTAAAGCCAACAACTTAAGGGGTACTATTCCTAGCATGTTTGTAGCGGAATGCAGCTTGAGTATGATTAATTTGAGTCAAAATCGATTGGAGGGGCAGTACCAAGTTCACTAGCAAATTGCACGTACAGCTCTCGAGTTTCTTGACCTCGGAAATAATTATCTGAAAGATACTTTTCCCTTTTAGACCTTTCCCAAAACAAGCTCTCATGAAAGATCCCGGGTGTATTCACACAATTCAACTTTCTTGCATTCTTTAACGCTTCGTTTAACGACCTATCTGGGCCTATACCACGTGGGAAGCAGTTCAATACTTTTCTGAACAATTCCTATGAGGGAAACCTAGCACTTTGTGGAGAACCTTTATCCTTGGTGTGTGGAAATCGAAAAGCTCCACAACCTTCAACTCCTGAAGAAAGTGATGATTCAGAGTTTCCAAGCAAAGCCGATTGGATTGTGATGCTAATAGCACTTGGAGGTGGATTGGTAGTAGGGTTAACTACCAAGAATCATGATTGGTTTGTTGAGAGATTTGGAAAAAGGCCAAAGAACTGGCAATCTATTCCAATTTTGGGTAGGAAAAGGAGAAGGTTGAGTACGCATGCAGGCTGAGGACTTTCCTCAAAGTTCAAATAAAGTTTGTTGTAGAGGGTGCTGTGCTTGATATATGTTTTGAATTATTTAGCATATTTTGTAATGCCACAGATCTCATTTCTTTTAGGAACTTAAAGTCTACCTTACACCCTGTGTAGGAGCTCGGATATTACTGTTAACCTCTCTTATCTATATTTGCCTCCTGGGTAATTGATAATATTTGTAATTTCTTCGATTATTTGAATAGGTGTATAATTAATGTTAAAAATCATCTTATATTGATAATTTTTCCTATGCTATGTGATCTATTCCATTTTCCGTCTTAACAACTTACAACAATCAGAAGATAAAATCATCTGTTTGATTTGTTACATTAGTATTTATTTCCCAATGTTATATGTATAAATGGTTAGTGACTGCTGAAAATTGATCATATTAGCTGTTTTTTTTTTTATGGTTAATGATAATTTAGACCCTAAAGTCAAACATGACCCACGTGTAAAAAACTCGTCAATTAAGGCCTTTTTGGGATTTTGTTAGAAAAGTCAGTTAAGTAGCATGTGCCATGCACGTGATTGACAAAATGGATAAATTTGTAATTAATATTAGCTATTAAGGGTTTTAGTGAAATTTTAAAAACTTAACAAAAAATTAAATGCGGACTAGGCCTTGAATGTGAGGGGAGGGGGAAGTAAATATTATACTCCCTCCGTTTCCAGCCGACTTAGGACAATTGGTCCCGACACGGGGATTAAGGAGAACTATTATTTTAAGAGGAAAGATAATGAGTGGAGGATGTGTTGTGAGTATGAAAAGTAAATATGAGAGAAAATGAGTGGGTGGAATAGTAAATGGATTGTTGTTGTGAGTATGACAAATGGGTCCCATTGAATATTAAAGTAATATAAACTTGCCATTTAGGGATGTCCTAAGTGGAGTAGGACGCCCAAAATGGCAATTTGTCCTAAGTCGGGTGGGACGGAGGGAGTATATCACTTTCTTCTTCAAATAAGATCAAACGCCGACCCTATTCAAGTTTAAACCCACCGGCCAAAATAGATCGTGTAGGACGCCGTTAACGACGATAACAATGAAGACATACGTAAGCAAATGTTCCGGCCATTCTGCAGCGCCGACCCAGTTAGGACGCCTTCAAAACCGGATTAGCTCTTGAAGAGGGCATTGATTTGCAGGGACCTCTGACAGCGGGTTTTAGCTGGAGACGACGCGGATGGCCATCGGAGAAGGGCAATTGGAACACGGACAGGATCGGGTCGAGCAATAAGTGAAGTAGATTGAGAGCTTTGTTTTTTTGAAGTCAGATTTGGGTAATTTTTTGAGGTAATTAAACAGAGATGGAGATTTCTTCGGAAATAATGGATGGAGATGGTGAAAGAGTATGAAAATACATTTTTTAGATTTTTGTAATTCTGGCGTATGTTATGTCCATAATTAATTTAGAGTTATTTTAGAATGAGCTAGTCTCCCATGAGAACAAAGGGATCCGTCTCATCTATGAGACGGGGTTTTTTGACCCGGATCCATGACCCATGGGGCATAACCTGCCACATGGCAGCCACCCATTGCCCCCCCCCCAATTTTTTTTTTGAGTTTTATATTTTTTTTTCCGGATTTTCCGTCGTTTACCAAAAGTAATAGTTACCATAACTTAATGTAATGAATGTCTACATATAAAGTAACATTGTTTATAAGTAAACGTAACACCTGTTTTACAAAAACAAAAGCTCGTTTTACCCATTTTTTCACATGTAATACTAACTATAATTACATGTAACCCAAACAATATCTAAATGTAATTATCATTTATACTGAAATGTAATAGTCCTTTTGCAAAAATGTAAAATATTATGTATTTTGATTTAATTTTTTGAAAGAAAGTAATATTTGAAAAGTAACAACTCATATACATGAATGTAATTGTCTGTACAAGTAAATGTAACACTTTAATAAAAGAAATTATAACATATTTCTATAGATAATGTAATACTTTTACATGTAATACTAATTAAGTGTTTTTAGCTCTAAAAATGTAAATGGTTGAATTATTACTTTTTCTATACATATGTGTTACAATTATGTATAAACACTGTTACATATAAGTAACTGTGAGATACCCGCGGGAAAAGACGACGGAGGGTTACCAAACACGGCACTTTATGTTCAAGAAAAAGGAGTCGCCATGTTAATTTAATTTTAAACCCAAATTTAACGGAAAGTGAGTTCGGATGCCAGGTTACGTCTTGGGAAGAACTTTTCATCGTTCACCCAATCCGCCTCGGAAAACCGAGTCTCCCTAGTTTGTTGACCAAAAGATGTGCAAGTGTGTGTGTATTTTAAAATGTGAGAAACTGACTTAACAGAAAATCGTTTAAGATTTAACGAAAAGGGGTTTATTTGCAAAGCCTTTTAACAGAATGGGAAAAAACTGGAAAAAAAACCATTCCCTGGACAAACCATCCGTATGGATGAGGATGGCTGTCCTGGGAATTTTACAGATTTATCAGAAAGCAATCCAGTTCAGACAGAAATAGAGCATCCTGCTGAAACTGGACTGAATGTGATCTTTTCAGTTTATTTTTGTAGTACCAAAACATGCATAACAACATCCCTACGCCTTTGACCATTAATTAGACACCAAAACACAAGGTTTTTGGGCATGATCAAGGCAATAATTGGGAAAATAACCACAAGGTTGATGACCATGGCTTTGAGCCAAAATAACCATTTGGATGGTTAAAGATTGAGACTTCAACCCCCCCCCCCCCAAATGGTTGATTCATCTAATAAAGAGCCATGATGCATCAAAAATCAACCTTTGGATGGATAAAGATTGAGTATTTATCATCCAAAATGATATTATTAAGACTAAAATCAAAGTTTGGATGGTAAAGATTGGAACTTTACCACCCAAACTTGATCATGTCCAAAAAGTAAAGACAAGGAATTTAAATGACATAAACATAGATTGACATGAAAGTAAATGACATAAATATAAATTGACATGAAAGTAAATGACATAAAGTAAATTGCATTTATCATAACAAGCCTTGATCATCTTTGGTATTAACCCTTAATCATGCACAAGGCATGAGGGCACCATGAATCATTTCAAGACTTTGTTCCATTTAATAATAATAGCTCAAGAAATGTAAATACATTGCATAGATAAGAGTATAAGCAAGTAAATAAAGAAGTGAAAAGGAGATGGGGGAGAAGGAGGCCTCACCAACATTTGATTCTAGCCTATCTTCCTCTCTTTCACTCAATTCTCATATAGATGGTGTTTCTGCTCGTATTTCAGCAGAGTTTATGCTCTCAAACTAATATTTCTCCCCCATCTCCTAAAATGATCAGCAAGGGATCAATCTATAGGGACTGAAGGCACCCAAACCAGCCGTACGACTGGGCTCTTCTAGTACCCAAACCATCTGTACGGCTCAGCCTGGCGAGCTTCTGGATTTTTCTAATTTTAATTCCAGAACAGTCCTAAGGTTCTTGGTTTATTCTAGTGAGGTCCTAGCCTATCAGTTTATCCCTGAATGATGCTAAGAATTCCTCTAAGTTGGTTTAAGTTCAGATTGGGGTACTTACAGAGCCCCTCGGCAACGTCGCTTTAGGAAAGCGGGGTTGTAGACCTAAAAAGCATCCCAATCTGTCTATAATGGGAGGACGGCTTGACGGATTTGGTTGCATGGCTGGACCTAGTGGTATAGGATTCCTATGTATCCCGTTAGCGGGGAATCAAACCTTAACGTAGTTCGGGGGGTGAGAGATTTTAAGGCTACTCAAACCTAAGATTGACCGTTAAGGTCGGGTGCGGAACTTGGCGTCTCAAACCTAAGGGTGACCGTTAGGGTCGGGTGAGGAACTTGGCGTCTCAAACCTAAGGGTGACCGTTAAGGTCGGGTGAGGAACTTGGAGTCTCAAACCTAAGGGTGACCGTTAAGGTCGGGTGAGGAACTTGGCGTCTTAAACCTAAGGGTGACCGTTAGGGTCGAGTGAGGAACTTGGCATCTCAAACCTAAGGGTGACCGTTAGGGTCGGGTGAGGAACTTGGCATCTCAAACCTAAGGGTGACCGTTAAGGTCGGGTGAGGAACTTGGCGTGTCAAACCTAAGGGTGACCGTTAAGGTCAGGTGAGGAACTTGGAGTCTCAAACCTAAGGCCATTCGTGAAGGTAGTCTGACATAGGTGGATATCTGTCATCCTTTCCTAAAAAGAAATGCTTTGGTAGGTGGATATCTGTCATCCTCTCCTAAACCTAGGTGGATATCTGTCATCCTATCCTAGAAACGGAACTCGACTCTCATTTGGTCAAAGTCGGAGATTTGACTCTCATTTGGTCAAGACCGGGATTTGACTCTCATTTGGTCAAGGTCGGGGATTTGACTCTCATTTGGTCAAAACCGGGGATTTGGTCAACTCGACTCTACGGGGAGGGTTGACTAAAAGATGAACTTGACTCTCATTTGGTCAAGGTTGGGGATTTGACTCTCATTTGGTCAAAACCGGGGATTTGGTCAACTCGACTCTACGGGGAGGGTTGACTAAAGGATGGACTTGACTCTCATTTGGTCGAAGTCGAAACCCTTCTTTTTCAAAGGCAAATGGGCTTACGTCAAAGACTGCCGCATTTTCTGCACAAATCTTTTTCTCAAAACAATGCGCTTACGTCACATGGGGACCGCCGGAGTTTTCATAATTCTTTGGGATTACATTATGCGGGGGCCTAAGTTCTAATTTTCAGAAACCTAGGGAAAATATGATTCAAGGCACCAGGGGCCAGAGTGTAAATTTTGGACATAAATTTTTCTCGCCCAAACCATCCGTACGGTTGGATCAGTCATCTCTTTTTTTTATTAAAAAACGCAGCAGCCTTACGGCTGTTCCCATTGCTTCCCATTTCTAGACGAGAGAGAAGAGAGAAATTGAGAGGGAAACTTCACCAATCTTCTAAATTCTTCTTTAAATTGTTCTAAGATCACTCATGGCGGGATGGGCACGCGCAGGCTATCCCAGGGGAGCGGACAAGAGGCTCGACATGGTCCGGAATTTTTGCGCCTACACCATTGATCTCATGGATATGGAAGCGGGCTTCTACAAGTCTCCTACCGTGCATTTGTGCCAAGGTGATGGGGTAAGCATTCTTAAGCCATTCCCTTTTCAATTTGTGTCCAATTTGGTGCATTCCCTAGACCTAGCGTTCATGAGCATGCAATTTGGGATTTTCGTGCCTCTTGCTGCAATTTTGTGAAATTGACCTGATTTTCATGAAATTGGAGTCACAAGGATCATGGGTATGTGCTCATTTTTTCAATCGGGCATGCCTAGCTATGTTTTTCGAAAATCAAAGTTTGTTACGCTAAGTTCGTGCATAAAGTGCTTGTACCTAGCGTTCTTGCATGTCTTGAGAAACTATTTACCATGGGAAAATTTGGTCCTAACAAGGGGACGGATTTCGAAGCGACTATTTTTGAAATGTCTTTCAAATGATTTTCGAGATGACCCTCAAATGTCTATGCAATTTGAAAGGGGGCAGAACATATTTTTCGAAATGACCCTCAAATGTCTATGCAATTTGAAAGGGGACGAAACATATTTTTCGAAATGACCCTCAAATGTCTATGCAATTTGAAAGGGGACGGAACATATTTTTCGAAATGACCCTCAAATGTCTATGCAATTTGAAAGGGGAACATATTTTTTCAAAATGACCCTCAAATGTCTATGCAATTTGAAAGGGGAACATATTTTTTCAAAATGACCCTCAAATATCTATGCAATTTGAAAGGGGACGGAACATATTTTTCAAAATGACTTGCACTTAATGCATGCATTGGTACTTTGAAACTGGGTTATTCATACATTTGCTGTGTTTACCTGCAGGGCAAGGATATTAAATCACGGGGATCTCCGGACGCTTGCTTCTCCTTATGGCAGGCTATGCCAGAGTCCGTTGATGGTGAGCCTGGTCCGAGGGAGTGGGTGGAGCGTACCGGCTTGGTACCATTCATCGAGTGTTTGGGTACGTTGGTGGAGACCAACAGGAGTATGGGGCTTCTCAACGCCCTTTCTGAGTATTGGTGGGACTCGACCCACGCATTTCATATGAGCTGGGGGGAAGTGACTGTGACTCCTGTCAACTTCTCAGCGATTATCGGGCTCTCTTTTGACGGGCGTCTGGTTGTTTGGAGGGATAGGATCCCTACTGAGGAGGTTAGGGCACTCATCGGCTTCTCGGGCCCTACCAAGGGTTTGGGTATCCTGGTTCAGAGTGTGGAGAGGGCCATCCGGGCCAACTATTTGGAGTATCTGGCCGGCAGGGTGACGGCTGAGCAGATAGGGCGGTCTTACATGTGTTAATGGTAGGCTCAATTTGTAGTAGATGCACAATTAATAAAGTAGGCGCAGGAGTAAAGTAGGTTCATGTAACGGGATTCACTCCCAGAATCAATTAAAACTCAACAAAGATAGAATTGAGTGAGATGATGAACAAACTCACTCAATCAATGATTCAATGCAACAAAATAACAAACAAGAATAGAGACTATTTTTTGGGACGATTTTCTGATTTACTGGGAATTGAATTACAAAACAGAAATGAAATTACAACTATGGAAATTAAGCTATGAAACTAAGATAAACTAAGAAATGAGAAAATTCTTCAATCATCCACACCTTCTTGAGGAAGACGACCTCTCTTAATATAGGCTCGTAGCACGTGATCCATGTGCAAAATCACGTGCCCCATGTGCAGTCACATGGCACATGTGATTTCTGCTGTAACGGCTTCACGTGCTAGGTGCCAACATGGATTGGATTCACGTGCCAATTTCTCTTGTGCCCCGTTGCTTCCCCTTATGCGCCTAGCTTCCAACTTCATTCGCCTAATTCTACTCCAACTAAATTACTATGCGCCTAACACTACTACTATGCGCCTACTTACCATACGCGCCCCTTGTTCCAACTTCTCCACTCATGCGCCCCTCCCTTTTCTTCTTGCGCCTTGAATTTCAACTCCTGCGCCTCTTTCCCTCATGCGCCGCACACACTTCAATTCCTGCCCTTGCGCCTTCTTCCATCCTTCTTGCGCCTCCTTCCCCTTCCTCTGTGCCTGTGACACGAATGATTGAGCGAGAACAGAATCATGATTAGGGAGGATTTGATAGATGATTATGAAAATTTGACCAAAAAAGAAACCCAGATTAGGGAAGATTTGGGCGAAATCGAAACACATATTAGGGTAGTCACACGAGTTTGGGTGAAATCTAAACCAAAATTAGTACAAGATTTGGACGAAATTGAAATGCACACTATGGTATGCTTTGGCGGGTTTGAATTCAAATTTAATTTAATGACTGTTAGTTTTTACAAATTTTTCGCTAATAAAGTAACGACATTAAATTTTGGGTCTAAAATGACACCATTTTTTCTAGTACAATGGTAAAAATGAAAAAAAAAAAAAAATTGATGGTAAAAGTGAAACAGGCTTCAAAGTACAAAGGATTAAAACGGAGTTCACCCACAAAAAAAAAAGAAAAAAAGACCTGGACTATCATTTCGAGACAAGGGAGTATTTACATCTAAACAATTATTCTTAAGTAGTTGTAGTAAAGGCACATTGCAATTTGATAACTTGAGTTTTACACAATATGTTAATTGGTTTTCAAATCTGATTTTCAACAATGTGGTTATCTAAGTTTGACAATTTTTTGCTATGTGGTATAAAAATTAATAGTGTTAAAAAACTAACGAAATCATGTAGACGTGCGTATGAAAATTCAATTTAAAGGGGTATTCTCGTCTTATCCAATGAATGGAGTGGGAAAAATCCCTAACTCTGGTTGCGCATAACGGCTCTCACTTCTCCTCCTTCTCCATCCTTGACTTGACTTCACTTCCTTCCATCCACTCCACCACCTTCAGTCTCCTCCCCAACACTCCGATGACGCAAATAGATTTTGAGTATTTTAATAGCAGTACATAAAAAGCTAGCATATAAGATCTTCTCTCTCTCCATTTTCTGACGAATAACATATAAAATCAAAAAGAAAACAAATAAAAAAGTCACAAACACAATGTCTTCGTGAGAAAGAAAATGACGAAGGTGGAGTGGAAATAGAGACAAAGGTGAATTCATCCATTCAGATACATCGTTTCCCAAATTTGATCACACTCCATTTCTGTTTTACCAATTATCTATCACCATTCATCTAATCAAGAGTTTCTTTTTTTTTTCCCCTTTTTTTCACCATTTGTTTTTAACCTAACATAAATTCATATAAAAATTCATCACACCATTCATTAATCTCTAACAATAAAATTCAGACCTCAACCTGCTCGATTTTCTTGTGCAGGTTTTGAGTGATTTCTGGTGCCATTGGATCTCGTCTCCATCATTTGAGATTGATTTAGTTTTGGTTTTTGTTGCGTTTCTCCTGCGTTTATTATGTTTGTATTCAGGTTTGAGTTGATTTAGGTTGTATATTAGGAACAAGAATGTTAGTACCTCACTATGTTTAACTCACAATTAATCATAGTAAATATATTTTGATAAATAAATAATCAAACCCAATTGATTATATGATGTATACAAAAGACCTGAGCACAGGTAGCCCAATACAAAGCTCAACAGCTAAGCTACTCTGTTTACATTCAAGCCAACAGTCAAGACAGTACATGATCCACCTATTATCTATACATCCAACAAACTGAAGAATTACTTATTACAGACCCTTTCAACCTCAAATGAATTATCAAAATGATAAATACAAACAAGCTTCAACAGCTAAGGACCTGCAAGCCCAACAGCTAAGCTCCCATGTTTCAACAGCTAAGACTGGTCTTCTTCAACAGCTATCTCCACGTCATCAGACCCTTGAAGAATGATTATTCCAATATTACCAATCATTGGAATAACTCATATTGAAGCTTGTTCAAGTGTGAATACACCTTCCTTTCCCTTGACAACCTGTATACAGAGGAACAACAAACATTCAGTCAAAGTCAAAGGGAACCATTACTTCTCTGTACCTTTGTTCCCCAAACGGCTACTACTGTACCCTTGTCCCCCAACGGCTTTATCCCCTCCCTTATATAAAGGAGTATACTGGCATGTTGTCAAGTGACCCCTTAGACCCTCTACACCTTTTTTACACCCTTACAATCCTTTGTAGCCTCACTGCATTCTTACTCTGCAGTCTTAAATATTGGCATATACCCTTGCAAATATTGTGCCTCTTTGCACCCAGTTACAACCCACTTACAACCAGCTAACAGCCAAGATATTCTCTTTTGTAAACACACTTGTGATTATTTTTATTTTCTATTTCTCGCTTTGAAAGAAACAACCTTAATTGAAGTGTCAATTAAGTAGAGGGGGTTCAAAGGAACTTGCTTTATGTCACGACCCGAAATATAGGCTCTATTTTATTAGTAATTAAATGATTTTTATTTAACTATTTGCTTATTTATTTATTTAAGTAATTATTTATTTAAATAATTACGTGTGCAATTTATGTGTTATAATATTTATGCCTAGCATTTTATTCGAGTTATTTGGGCTAGTGTGGAAGTGTTGAGTCTTAATTATTAGTCGGGAGTGTAAGTAATTGTGTTAGTATGGGGAGGGGGTCTAGTTGTAACATTTCAAAATAATTTCCCCCTACTCCCCTCACCTCCCTCACCTTCTCCCTCACTCTTTCACTCATCTCCCAGAAATCTCTCTCTCTCTCTCCATTTGTGAAAGGTAAACATTTCTTGTTCTTCTCTCTTCATTTTCTTCTTCTTCCTCTCATCTTCTCTCATTTCTTAAAGCGTAAACCTTGTTTAGATCGTCGATAGGATCGCGTAGAGTCAAAAAGATTTGAAATCCATCAACTTTGAGATTTATCAAGTAAGTTACTTTTCCCCCATTTTGATGCTAAAGTGTTCATATCACGTTTATATGATGATTGATGTGTTACATTTGAAGTTTGTTTGGGTTTTGAATTTATTGAGAATTTATTTTGGGTTTTGATCAAAAATGGTGAAATCTTGAATGTTGGGTTTGATTCTTGATTTTGGTTGTTAAATGTTGTTTTAGGAGTCTTTTTAGACTTATAAGTTGTTTTGGTTCATTAATATATGAGTTGGAAGGTTGGATTTTGGTTAAATGTGTTTTGGGTTTGAAAATGGAAGAACCCATGTTGTTCTTCCCGGTTTCTGGCAATTCAGATCATTGGGCGGCCGCACAAAAATGCCTGGGCGACCGCACAACTATCTGAAAGCTTTTGGTCGTGTTTGAGGGTCTTTATGGGCGACCGCACAGTCCCTGGTGGGCGGCCGCACAGTCCTCTGAAAGTTTACATTTTTGTTATTTTGTGTGGTTGAAGAATGCGTTGTGATCCAAATCTTGGGTGTCCTCCTAGGTGACCTTAGTGAACATTATAGTACACTCTAGTGTCAGAATTGAGTCCTTTGTGACTAAGTTTGTGTTGGAAATTAATTAAGTGTTAATTGTGATTGTTGGAACACTTTAATTGTGCGTGACTGGTACATTTCACTTTCTTGGTGGCTTCTTGGTATGGTTTACCTTTGTGGTAATTTACTTGGATTGGTTCCCTACTTTGGAACCTTAAGTTGTTCGTTCATGCTAAATTATTATTACTTAGCATTTAATTAGAAGCCCAGCTGGCATAATTGTTGCATCGGGCGATGGGAATGATTATAATGGCAAAGCCAAGTCCATTATAATGTTGACCATTGTTTTGCCCTTACTATACCCCTTCTCCAGATTGGCCTTGGAAAGGATAAGTCAGCGTTCCTTTGTGAATGTATCTGGCTAACGGGCATGACTTTGTGTCATGGTCCTTGTCCCTTGTGACACTTTTATGGTTATTGGTTCCGGTACCGGGGTTTTCTCTTCGGCTTTCATGCTATTATGAAGATGATGATTTGTTGATTATTGGAGCTGCGCAGCGATCCTTTATTTGGATGTTCCGGTTTGGAAAACCTTGGCTATATCCTTTGTTATGTGTTTATTTCCGCTGCCATCTGATATATGATAATTGCTATGTGCTATGTGATAATTATGATTGTTTATTGCTTATTGCATCATAGCATGTCATGTAGTTGTATTAGTAACTTATTGAGATTTATCTCACCCCCTTTTCTTTTATCTTTGTTTTTCCTTAACCCCCCCCAGGTGCTAAGGATTAGTCTCGCTGATCACGAGAGCGAGGACGTCGAGTGTGGATCCGTTCTTTTGGGGAAGGTTATTATAGGTTGGTTTACATTATGTAAATGTGTAACCATTTTGGGATAGTTGTACCAAACAATGACGTCACTAAGATTTGTATATTTGTATTTTGTTGGGCATAAACTTGTGGAAGTTTATGACAGTTGTAATTGGTTTTTATCAAACTTGATTTTGTAAAACTTTGGTTCATCACCTTTTGGTATTAAATGGAATTTTTAACTTCAGTATTTCATAGTTTTGGTTTTAGAGTCGACGTCCAGCTCGCGGTCCCGGGCCCGCGGGGCGCGGGGTCGCGACAGTTGGTATCAGAGGTATGGCATTAGCTCTAAGTATAAGTCTAGGTGGATTAGTATGACCTAGGTGGGTAGTAGAGTGCGGAGTGATTAACGGTTGATGTCTTATGCAGGTAATTACTCGCAATGTCTGGAAGAAGAAACAAAGGAGGTACTAGTGGGGCATAGAATCAGAATGATACAAGGGAAGAAGCCCGTGCCATGTTCCAAGGCATGTTTTAGGCGGACATGAAGGCCATACATGATCAAGGTCCGAGGGTAGAACAAGCACCACCCCGTTATGGATTGGAGCAATTTCTGAAGTTGAAACCGGTTGAATTCAATGGGGAACCCGATGTTCGGAAGGCTGAGTTGTGGATTGAGTCGATGGAGAAGATTTATGATGTATTTGGGTGTTCGGATGAGGACAAGGTCCGGTTTGCGGCTTACAAGCTTGTGGGAGCCGCCGAGCATTGGTGGAAGGGTGTTAAAGCTAGTTGGGATGATACTCGCACGGTGTATGCGTGGGAGTTGTTCGTGCGCAAATTCAAGGAGCATTTCATTCCGGTGGTTGATCAAAACCGAAAGGAGATCGAGCTACTCAACCTAGATCAAGGTGTGTTGTCTATAGCACAATACTCGGCTAAGTTCATAGAATTAGCCCGATATTGTGACTATTTGGTGAGGACCGAGGAACAAAAGGCTATGAGATTCATTCGAGGATTGAAGACCTCCATCCGTACTCAACTAATTGCTCAACGGATTGTGACTTTCCAAGATGCGGTGGACCGAGCCTATCTTATAGAGCAAGATATTGGGGAGCACAAAAGGAAGACCGAGGTAGCTAACCCGAGTAAGCAAGGAGCGCAGAGCAAGTCACAACCAAGAATTGATAATCGAGGTAACTTTGGGGGACAATCTCAGTTCCGAGGGCAACCGATTCCAAGGAACCCGGGTACCACTTCCGGGAACCAAGGGAGCCTAATTAGGAAGCCTTGTACATTTTGTCAGAAGGTAGGCCATGCGGAGGATAGGTGTTGGAAAAAGCAAGGCAAGTGTATCAATTGTGGTGAAATGGGGCACTTTGCGAGAGATTGCACGAGGCACCGAGGTCAAGCATCCGGGTCAGGAGTTGGTAATAATCAGGGTCAGAAAAGGGATGCAGCTGGGAAGCCCAAAGTTCAAGGGAGGGTTTATGCCATGAATCAACAACAAGCTACCGATGATCCATCCGTTATTGGAGGTATTGTTTCTGTGTCTAATGTGAGCGCACGAGTGTTAGTAGATCCAGGATCATCTCATTCATACATTTTTGTGCAATTTGCTTCCATGTTAAATGCTGCATTCGAGTCTTTACCGTACGTGCTAGAGGTGTCGACCCCTATAGGAGAATGCTTGATTTCTGATCGAGTCTTTCGTGCTTGTGATGTGGTTATTTGTGGTCGAGTCCTTTGTGCGGATTTGGTAATTCTTCCTATCCAAGACTTTGATGTCATTTTGGGTATGGATTGGTTGAGCAAGTTTTATGCGTCCGTTGATTGCCGTAAGAAAACTGTTACTTTTTCTATTCCCGATGTGCCCAAGTTTGTGTTCGAGGCTAGTCCTCTGAGTAGAAAGGTTCGCTTAATTTCTTTTATAAAAGCGAGAAAATTTTTGCTTAGTGGTTGTGAGGGGTATTTGGCTAGTGTTCTTGATACTAGGAAGGAATCCCCTAGTTTTGATAGTGTTCGGGTAGTTCGGGAATTTCCCGATATTTTCTCTACCGAGTATGATATGCCTCCCGATCGTGAGATTGAGTTTTGTATAGATCTTTTGCCGGGTACGGCTCCGATTTCGAAAGCGCCTTATAGGTTAGCTCCCGCAGAGTTAAAGGAATTAAAGGTTCAGTTGCAAGAGTTGCTTGATCGAGAGTTTATCCGCCCTAGTGTTTCCCCGTGGGGAGCACCGGTTTTGTTTGTGCGGAAGAAAGACGGTTCCTTGAGATTGTGCATCGATTACAGAAAGTTGAATCAGGTTACGGTGAAGAATAAATACCCTCTACCGCATATTGATGATTTGTTTGATCAGCTTCAAGGGTCCGTGGTTTTCTCTAAACTTGATTTGAGGAGTGGGTACCATCAGTTGAAGGTTCGATCGGAGGATATTCCGAAGACTGCTTTTCGCACTCGGTATGGTCATTACGAGTTCTTGGTTATGCCGTTTGGGTTGACGAACGCGCCGGCCGTATTTATGGATTTGATGAACCGAATTTTTCCATCCCTATCTTGATTCGTTCGTGGTGGTTTTCATCGACGACATTCTTGTTTATTCGAAATCTCGAGAGGAGCACGAGCAACATTTGAGGACAGTTTTATCCGTTCTCGCGAGGGAGAAGTTATTTGCGAAGTTCAGTAAATGCGAATTTTGGCTCGAGAAGGTGTCATTTCTGGGTCATGTTATTTCGAAAGATGGGATTTCGGTGGATCCTTCAAAGATAGAGGCTTTAGTGGATTGGAAGAGACCCGAGTCAGTGACTGAGATTCGTAGTTTTCTTGGTTTAGCCGGTTATTACAGAAGGTTTATTGAAGGGTTTTCGAGGATTGCTACTCCGATGACTCAGTTGACCCGGAAGAATGTTCCGCTTGTGTGGACCGAGAAATGTGACAAGAGTTTCGAGGAATTGAAGAAGAGGTTGACTACCGCACCGATCTTGACTTTGCCTAATGGGAGCGATGGCCTAGTGATTTACAGTGATGCTTCGAAAGAGGGTTTGGGTTGTGTGTTGATGCAGAATGGGAAAGTAATTGCTTATGCTTCGAGGAAGTTGACCCCTAGTGAGCAGAATTACCCGACTCATGATATGGAGTTGGCCGCGATAGTATTTGCGTTGCACAAATGGAAGCACTATCTTTATGGAGCGAAGTTTGAGATTTTTACCGATCACAAGAGTTTGAAGTACCTTTTCTCCCAGAAAGAGTTGAATAATAGACAGCGCCGATGGATGGAATTATTGAAGGATTATGATTGTACGATTTCTTATCACCCGGGGAAGGCGAATGTGGTAGCAGATGCGATTAGTAGAAAGTCTTATGTGGCTTCGATGATGGTTCGAGAATGGAAAATGCTTGAGGATGTTCGAGATTGGTCTCCTCGTGAATCGAGACATGGGGCTATTTTTGCGAATATTAAGGTGTCTCCGACCCTAATTCAGAGGATAAAGGAAGCTCAGAAAGAAGATCCCGAGTTGGTGAAAATAATGAGTAAATTGAAGGAAAAGAATTTCGAGGATTTTTCTGTTAGCCCGATTGGAGTGTTGACTTTCCGTGGTCGTTTGTGTGTACCCGATGTTGGTGGATTAAAGAGGCAAGTTTTAGATGAGGGTCACAAATCGAGGTATACTATTCATCCAGGCAGTACGAAGATGTATCAGGATTTGAAGCAACAATTTTGGTGGATTAATATGAAAAGGGAAATAGCCGGGTATGTATCGAGGTGTTTAACGTGTCAGCAGGTCAAAGCCGAGCATCAGAGACCCGCGGGATTGCTTCAGCCGTTAGAGATTCCCGAGTGGAAATGGGAGCATGTGACTATGGATTTCGTTACGGGACTACCCCGTACCCGTAGGAAGTGTGACAGTGTTTGGGTAATAGTGGATAGATTGACCAAGAGTGCCCATTTCTTGCCTATTGATATCAGATATTCGATGGAAAAGCTTGCGACCCTTTATATCGATGAGATCGTTAGATTGCATGGGGTTCCGGTTAGCATTGTGTCAGATCGAGACCCGAGGTTTACTTCTAGATTCTGGAAGGCGTTTCAGGAAGCTTTGGGTACAGATTTGCGATTCAGTATGGCTTTCCATCCTCAGACCGATGGTCAATCCGAGAGGACTATTCAGATTTTGGAGGATATGTTGCGAGCGTGTTCGATAGACTTCTCCGATTCTTGGGATTCGCACCTACCGTTAGTGGAATTCTCTTACAACAACAGTTATCAGGCTAGTATCGAGATGGCACCGTATGAGGCCTTGTATGGAAGGAAGTGTCGATCACCTATTTGTTGGAATGAGGTCGGTGAAGCGAAAGTTTTGGGTATTGATTTGCTTCGGGATTCGGTTGAGAAAGTTAAAGTTATCCGGGATAGACTGAAGACAGCCCAGAGTCGACATAAGAGCTAAGCAGATAACCGGAGGCGAGATCTCAGTTTTCAGATTGGTTTTGGTGTTCTTGAAAGTGTCTCCAAAGGTGGGTATCCGAAGGTTCGGGAAGAAGGGTAAATTGGCTCCGAGGTTTATTGGCCCGTTTGAGATTTTGGGAAAGGTTGGACTTCTAGCGTATCGTCTTGCGTTACCACCATCGTTGGACCGGTTGCACAACGTCTTTCACGTTTCTATGCTTCGGAAGTATGTTCATGATCCGTCTCACGTGTTACCGAGGATACCGGAGGATATTGAGCCCGATATGACTTATGAGGAACGACCGGTTGGGATCCTAGATTCTAAAGTTCAAGAGTTGAGGAGCAAGAGTATTGCGTTGGTTCGAGTTCTTTGGAGGAATCATCACATCGAGGAGTCGACTTGGGAGCTCCGAGATGGGATCGAGAGGAAATTTCCGTGGCTTTTTGTTTAAGGTGAGTCTCGTTAAAATTCGGGTTGAATTTTCTTTAAGGGGGAGTGAATGTCACGACCCGAAATATAGGCTCTATTTTATTAGTAATTAAATGATTTTTATTTAACTATTTGCTTATTTATTTATTTAAGTAATTATTTATTTAAATAATTACGTGTGCAATTTATGTGTTATAATATTTATGCCTAGCATTTTATTCGAGTTATTTGGGCTAGTGTGGAAGTGTTGAGTCTTAATTATTAGTCGGGAGTGTAAGTAATTGTGTTAGTATGGGGAGGGGGTCTAGTTGTAACATTTCAAAATAATTTCCCCCTACTCCCCTCACCTCCCTCACCTTCTCCCTCACTCTTTCACTCATCTCCCAGAAATCTCTCTCTCTCTCTCCATTTGTGAAAGGTAAACATTTCTTGTTCTTCTCTCTTCATTTTCTTCTTCTTCCTCTCATCTTCTCTCATTTCTTAAAGCGTAAACCTTGTTTAGATCGTCGATAGGATCGCGTAGAGTCAAAAAGATTTGAAATCCATCAACTTTGAGATTTATCAAGTAAGTTACTTTTCCCCCATTTTGATGCTAAAGTGTTCATATCACGTTTATATGATGATTGATGTGTTACATTTGAAGTTTGTTTGGGTTTTGAATTTATTGAGAATTTATTTTGGGTTTTGATCAAAAATGGTGAAATCTTGAATGTTGGGTTTGATTCTTGATTTTGGTTGTTAAATGTTGTTTTAGGAGTCTTTTTAGACTTATAAGTTGTTTTGGTTCATTAGTATATGAGTTGGAAGGTTGGATTTTGGTTAAATGTGTTTTGGGTTTGAAAATGGAAGAACCCATGTTGTTCTTCCCGGTTTCTGGCAATTCAGATCATTGGGCGGCCGCACAAAAATGCCTGGGCGACCGCACAACTATCTGAAAGCTTTTGGTCGTGTTTGAGGGTCTTTATGGGCGACCGCACAGTCCCTGGTGGGCGGCCGCACAGTCCTCTGAAAGTTTACATTTTTGTTATTTTGTGTGGTTGAAGAATGCGTTGTGATCCAAATCTTGGGTGTCCTCCTAGGTGACCTTAGTGAACATTATAGTACACTCTAGTGTCAGAATTGAGTCCTTTGTGACTAAGTTTGTGTTGGAAATTAATTAAGTGTTAATTGTGATTGTTGGAACACTTTAATTGTGCGTGACTGGTACATTTCACTTTCTTGGTGGCTTCTTGGTATGGTTTACCTTTGTGGTAATTTACTTGGATTGGTTCCCTACTTTGGAACCTTAAGTTGTTCGTTCATGCTAAATTATTATTACTTAGCATTTAATTAGAAGCCCAGCTGGCATAATTGTTGCATCGGGCGATGGGAATGATTATAATGGCAAAGCCAAGTCCATTATAATGTTGACCATTGTTTTGCCCTTACTATACCCCTTCTCCAGATTGGCCTTGGAAAGGATAAGTCAGCGTTCCTTTGTGAATGTATCTGGCTAACGGGCATGACTTTGTGTCATGGTCCTTGTCCCTTGTGACACTTTTATGGTTATTGGTTCCGGTACCGGGGTTTTCTCTTCGGCTTTCATGCTATTATGAAGATGATGATTTGTTGATTATTGGAGCTGCGCAGCGATCCTTTATTTGGATGTTCCGGTTTGGAAAACCTTGGCTATATCCTTTGTTATGTGTTTATTTCCGCTGCCATCTGATATATGATAATTGCTATGTGCTATGTGATAATTATGATTGTTTATTGCTTATTGCATCATAGCATGTCATGTAGTTGTATTAGTAACTTATTGAGATTTATCTCACCCCCTTTTCTTTTATCTTTGTTTTTCCTTAACCCCCCCAGGTGCTAAGGATTAGTCTCGCTGATCACGAGAGCGAGGACGTCGAGTGTGGATCCGTTCTTTTGGGGAAGGTTATTATAGGTTGGTTTACATTATGTAAATGTGTAACCATTTTGGGATAGTTGTACCAAACAATGACGTCACTAAGATTTGTATATTTGTATTTTGTTGGGCATAAACTTGTGGAAGTTTATGACAGTTGTAATTGGTTTTTATCAAACTTGATTTTGTAAAACTTTGGTTCATCACCTTTTGGTATTAAATGGAATTTTTAACTTCAGTATTTCATAGTTTTGGTTTTAGAGTCGACGTCCAGCTCGCGGTCCCGGGCCCGCGGGGCGCGGGGTCGCGACACTTTATCAATTCTTGTAACTCTTATTGAAGAGAATATTATAGTGGATTGATCTCACTGTTCCAACAGTGGGGGTGGATGTAAGAGAAGGGTTTTGCCTTTGAACCACTTTAAAATACTGTGTACACTCTTGTCTCTACACTAACACACACATACACCTTGTCCTTTTATTTATTCATTCATTTATATTCCGCTGCACATGTCTTTTATTTATTTATCTCTCAACAGCTAACCTCAAACAGTTAGCTGTCCAAGTTTTAATTAATCTGTTCATTTAGTTAAACAGGGCCTTTCAAAGAACAATCTATAAAGGTTGCTTGGTTGGTGGAGGTTGGCGGCAGTAGTGTTGGGTGGTTTGTAAAAGCTGTGTTGTTCGTGGTGGTGATGGTGGTTTTAGTGTTGATGGATATGATGATGGTGTTGTTAATGAAGGTTATAGATCTCGTTAGTTTTTTTTTTTTTTTTTTTTTTTTTTTTACAAATTTGGGACAATCTTAAAATTATTTTGTCAATCTTATTATGCTTCGTCAAATGGACTCCCAAAATGACACTATGAAATCTATATATATATATATTAAAGTTGGCCAAAAGAGTTATGGTATTGACATGTGGACAAACAATGGAGAAAGCTTGCATTTGGAGAAGCCACATCAACAACATACTAATAAATAAGTGACTTTTCATTTTCTTTTCATTAGCTAATACTATTAGCTAATAATAATAGTTACTAAAAAGGGTAACTATAATAGTTAACTATTATAGTAACTATTACTATTATTAGTAATAGTTAACTATAATAGTTAACCATTATAGTTAACTATTACTCTTATTAGTAATAGTTACTATTATAGTTAACTATATTAGTTAACTATTACTATTAATAGTATTAGTTAACAATATTAGTTACAATAGAAGTTAAATATTACTATTAATAGTATTAGTTGACTATAATAGTTACTATTATAGTTAACTATATTAGTTAAATATTACTACTAATAGTATTAGTTACTACTATATTAGTTAACTATTACTATTAATAGTATTAGTTAACTATAATAGTTACTATATAGCTAATTATTATTACTAATAGTATTAGTTAACCATAATAGTTACTTTATAAGTTATTTTTTACTATTAATAGTATTGGTTAACTATAATAGGCTACATACATTAACTATTATTATTATTAGTATTAGTTGATTATAATAGTTATTATATAAGTTAGATTATTAATTTTTAATATTAATTAATCATAATAGTTACTATATCAATTAACTATTACTATTAATAATATTATTTTATTATAATAATTATATTAATAATTATTATTATATAGACTAATCATTGCTATTAATATATATATTAACTATTACTATCAATGGTATTAATTAATTATAATAGTTATTATAATAATAGTAATCATATAGATTAATTTTTATTATTAATAGTATTAGTTAAAATGATGATTACTATATCAGTTAACTATAGTTAAAAGACATAGTATTGGTTTCCGTGCAGAGCACAGGTTACCCGCTAGTGTCATGTGAAGGACACATGATTTTTTCCGTTAAAATATTCAAGATTTTGTTTGTTTCTACACCACATTACACCACATGGTTGAAAAATGGATTTAAAAACCAATGGAAATAATGCGTAAAACTCGGGTTACCAAATTGTAATTTGCCGTTATAGTATTCCACAAAGATAAATGTCAATTTTTAACTTGATAAGAAACATAATTTTATTTTTAATACTTTCCTTGTGGAATCACTATGTTAAACGGCTATTTTCAATTTATTAATTTATTATTAATGATTTACAATTTTGATATAATTATAATGGGTAAAAAGTGATATCAAATAGTATCTTTTTTTGGGCACATCGGATTTTATTCATTAGTAATTCAAAATTCTACTTAAATTTTAAATAAATAATTTTATTATTTAATAAATAATGTTGTAGATTGAATATTCTAATGTTTATATCTTATAAATAAAGTATAAATATATTTCCAATCGCATGTACATGAGAGTAATGGGAAATATAATTTAGGGAAATTAGAAGTTAAACTAAAAATGAAACAAAATACCCATCATGTTACATGCACAACATCAATTTTGTTAAATTTTTAACATTCGTTAAGTACTCGGGCAAAGTGGGATAGTTTCAATATCAAGTACGCTTCTGAATAATTTTTTACAACATATGAAGTAGGATTTTATGTATAATGTACAAAAGCTATGAAGAACATTTAGTTAGCAAAAAGTTATGAAGAATATTTACTCGGCAATCCATGTTTTTTGTGTTCATAGCAATCATGCTCAATTCATGGATACATTGTATATCAATGAAAAAAAAATGAAGTTATAGAAAGTGGTTGGGCGTTCTTCAGAATAATAAATAACAAAAACAAAGCATAGTGCTTTTATAAGTATCACAAGATTTTGAGGAAACTAATTTCTGCCTAAATTATAATATTCTTGTTTTTTAAACTATTCATAAATGTTCGTCAAATACTCGTAAGTAGAAAAAAACTTAAAGCTTATAGATAATATTTATACGTGGGATGTTTGAGAAAACTAATACTCCCTCCGTATCAAAATGATCTTCACATTTCTTTACAACTTACAACGATCCATCACTAAAGAAATTCATCAGCTTAATTTTTTACGATAGTATTAATTTCTCAATGTTTTACGCATCAATGGTTTGTGAACATCAATTTGAACCGCTAAAAATTGAAAATATTAGCTGTCTTTTTTTACTAAGAAAACTTGGCGCCAAATGACTACTTTTTTGTTTTGAGGTTTGAAAAAATCAGACCCTGTATTATATGACTCTTATCTTACAAAAGGGAGGAAAAGAATAGGAATTGTGAAAGACTTGTGTACAAGGTAAGAGAGCTGGGATAGAAATGTCAAGATCTAATGAAACATGCATTGACATTCCTTTAGAGATTATGTTGGTGGTGACTGAAAAGTTTTTTACAGCTTGTCATTAATCTGTGAGTAAAACTGACCTCTACAACCTTCAAAATCTTTATAGAAACTATCTCGAAATAACGTGTATAAGCTATATAGAAGCTATCTCAAAAACTCTCAAAAATAATTAGTGTATGCAGATTAGGTATAATATTTTCGAGGATGTTTTTTGCATAGCAGCTGACAAAATCTAATGATAATGCAAGGTGATGAGTAGCTGTTTACCATTAGATGGCGAAGATGGTACCAGTGTGGAAAATAATGATTCTGTAATAATAGGTCGTACACGAATCTGCTGCCAACTTGACTCAGTATGTTTTCTTTTAACTCTACACTTTGTTGAACTTTTTTAGGCAAAGCCCTTATTTTGATCACTGAACTATAGTCCGATTTCAAATTTTTCTCACTAAACTTTTTTTTGGGGCTAATTGCAATTTGATAACATGTGTTTATATCACTTTTGCAATTTGATTCCCGTGTTTGCAAAGTTGGAACCCGATTTTTGTGTTTGTTATTTTGTTGCAAATTGATATAAAACTAACAAAAATTTAGTTTTTTGATAAAAAAAATTAGTCATGCACATGTCACGTGACTTTTGTAAGGGTATAATTGTCATTGCGAGCCCATGAGAGGCTCACTTGTTGTTTGGGTTACTGGATTTGAACTATGAGTTGGTTTGTGCATAGGAGAGGCTTAGACCTTCTTCCTCCTGTTTGTTGCTCTGTATAGAAAAGTGCATAGTCGATGGAGCGCGGAATGTATGCGAATGGGAGAATGAAATAGAGGAGGGAGGGGCTTTTAATAAAAAAATTATTTTTAATTGTAACCCTTATAGTATTGTGATTAACATGAGTTAATGAAGTATAACAAAATGTAACGACGGTGTACATTTTTAATTATATTTTGGACAAAATGACCACATTTGAAAATCTACAAAAGTATATTGAGAACATTTGAAAGAAAAAAAGTTTTGTCAGCACGTTTGAAATTGATTAAAGTTCAGGAACTAAATATACTTTTGCAACTTTTTTACTTACTGCCTTATTATCGTTGTACCTGAGTGTAGATATGTTAAGGGTACAACCTCCTCGCCAAATTTGGTGGCTTAACCTTGCCTACTTGTAACTTTAATTCTTGATAAATGTCATGGAATATAACTAAACATTTGCATACTTTTTGTTTTGTTAGGATGTGAGCAGAATTCTAGATGAGCTCAGAGGCACTACTAGACCAGTCAATGTTGAGAAAGTTCAACAAAGAGAATATGAACTGAAATTACTTTTGAAAGAAGTTGAAGAAATCGAAGATGTAAGTACGATTTCTTTTCAGAAATACACATTAGGCATCTTATATTGCAACATTTCTATTATTCCATATGAAGCATATTGATAACGTTTTGGTTACAGGTTAAAGATTTTTTTCCCAGAGAAACTAGAAAAGGTGCAGAAAAGCCACATAGAACTGGAAAGAGGTATGGTATGTTATATTGTATGTGTATACACTTGAGAAATACAACTAGCTATATAATTTATCCTCTATGTATGAGTACGTTGTTATGTCAGGCTAAATGCAACCAGTGAGTCAAGGGAAGAGAATGTTCAAAGCCTACTAGAAGTGGTACATTATTTATTTTGTTGTGTGCATTTGTTTACCGATATGCGGACTTTGACCTCTTCATTTTTGGATTTGTGCAGCTTAAACACTTGAGTGCTTATGGTGAAGCTGATAACAAATGACACATGTTGAATGCATCAGGGTCAAGAGTATATCTATTGTAGTGTACATTCTATTTTCATATTACAATTCTTTAGAGGTGATGAACTGATGCATGGACACAGTTGTTTGCATGAATGTATAATCAAAGTTTACAAAATTTGCCTTCTCATTTTTGCCGGTGTGCGTGGTGTTCTTCCTATTGTGTGGTTTGTACACTCTTTTGTTGTGCTCAAATGGCTTCTTTCTATTATCGGTTATTTGAGTCAGAATTCATTCAAGTTTAAGTTTGCGTCAGATGTTTTGAGGTCTTAGCTTTTCCTTTACTTTTAAGTGTTTCCTTTTTCAAACTCAAGGGTTGTTTGGAGTTTGAACACATGTCAGGTTAGGTGTGAACTAGAGTTTTTGTAGGAATCTTAGAGGACCGAGGTCTTAGTTTATTCTAAGTTCGTTTTCTCAATTTGGGATGAACACATATCTTGTGAGTTGAGTCTTTTACTAAGGTGATGGATTTTGTGTTTAAATCCGAATTTCTGGTTGAAGAATACCAAATACCCAATCCAATTCGAAAAACTAAAATCTTGATTTTTTTATTTAATTTAGTTAAACGTTGATCCAGTGTTCTAAAAGACGCCCGTCTAGGCCCCACCTAGGCGCTAGGCGTTCATGAAACGCTTAGGTCCCGTCTAGGATATTATAGTTATTTTGAATTCTCGTCCCCGCCTAGATCCCGCCTAGGCCCCTCCTAGGCGCTAGGCGCCCCTGCAGCGCCTAGCGACCGCCTAGCGTTTTTTAGAACCTTGCGTTGATCTTTATTTTAGATGTAATAGTTATTGGTGGTACTTTATGGATTGTGAAAAGGTAATTTGGTATTTAATTTTGTTTTTGGTAAGAATGGTGGGTACATAGAGGAGGTGGTGGTGGTTTTGGACGGTGGAGATTAATGGCGGTGGATGGTTGTTCAATAAGTTGAAGATGAAGAGATATTTATGTTTTGACCCCCTAATTATAGTGGTCAATCATTTGAAATTAAAATACTTACACTTAACCCCTTAATAAATTAAATCAATTTCAAACTAACTATTTGTTGATCACGTGCTCTGCATGAGGACTTAACAAGATTTTTAACGAGTTTCATAAAAAAAAGACTTGAAATGGTGAGAAAATTACATTTCGAGCCCTTATGTGGCGATAAAAAGCAGGAGGATTCGATTGAAAGACCCCAATAGGTTTCATGCCCAAAATTGTAATTAACGCTCTAGAAAAATGGCTTTAACTTTCAAATAATCAATTGAAGATTGTCAAGCATTGTAATAGGTCCATTTTTATTTATTTTGTTTTATTCCATACAATATCAGTTTTGATATATTTCTGATCCAACTAATTTTATTGAGCATTATTAAGAAAGTTGAGAACTGGCACTGAGAGTTAAACATATCTGAAATGAAACAGTCTACAAACAAAACACAATATTGGGTAACATAAATTGTCAGATAATCAACCGTCAGATAATTGGTGCCAATGATATTGTTGGGGTGTCAGCCCACGTCCCACATTGGCAAATGTAAGAAAAATTTCCTAGTATATAAAGGTGTCCACCCACTTCATTAGTATGAGGCCTTTTGGGAGTTGATGCAAATCCGTGCGAGGTGTACCCAAAGCGGACAATATCATACTAATTTGGAGTGGTGGGGGTGGTCTCGGTCCCAACAAGTGGTATTAGAGTCTGGTTGAGATATTGTTGGCGCCGAGTGTGTATGATGTTTCTAGTGTTAAGATTTGAAGATTAATTTGGAGTGTTTATGGAAAACATGAAGAAAAAAATTGTGGAGGGAGCAAGATTTGTGGAGGACAATCATTATTGGTGATGCGGGTTCGTGGTACAAAAAAACTATCAAAAAATAGGTTTGAATGAAGTCTTTCAAAATAATAAAGAGACCAGATTTTAGGTCCACTTCGAAGGCATTCTGGTAATTATCTTTAAGGTTCTATCAGATGAAGAATATATCGTTGGAAAGATATGCGAGTCTAGTTTCTAACGCACTTTACGGTTCCTCATTTGGATTTTTCTAGAATAAGTTATGATTTTTTTAGTGAAGAGCAGTCATAAGGACATAGTAATCCGAATTTGACCAAGTCTTTTGGCTTTTCGTGTTTCTATGCTATCTTGTATCCTAATAATTAATATCTACTTTATCCTAACTTGGAGGAGGGATGTTCGTAACACTTCCCCACCGATGAGTTCTCTGCTTTGTTGTTTTGGAAAAGCCTGTATTTTTTTTTTTTTTGAACATTGGTTTGTACCAATGTCTATATGTAACAACACATAACCATAGAGCTCTAGCTCAAGCGATATTCGGTGTTAGCTTTCCATTCAGAGGTTATGAGTTCGAATCCCATTATTGAATTTTTGTAAGCCTAGTTATAGGCCTAGTTGTAGCATTCATTGCATTGAATCAGGGTTTAGGACCTATGTGTTGTGAATGGGGGGCAATACTAGGGCATTTTTTTGTTTAAAAAAAAATTGGGGTATTAGTGTAATATCTTAGACTTTGTCTCCCTTTATTTTAAAAAATAAATGCACTAGCATTTATTTTTGCCTCCTTTAAATGAGTTATGCAAGCCCCTTATAAAAAAATCCTGGGTCCGCCACTGTTATGAATTAATATAATAAAAAACTCAATTATTTTCTAGGAAAAAAAAAAGTATGTAACAACACATAAACCTCTACTTCTATGTACTGCAATTTTTTATTTCTCCCTCCGCCTCACATTACGATTCCTTCTCGTTCACATATCATACGGAGTATTATAATAGGCTTGTCTATCAGTTGAAAGATGCTTGCTTTTGGTTCCGTCATTTATGAGAATCTAAGATAAATATTTTCATGTTGTCTATCAGTTGAAAGATGCTTGCTTTTGGTTCCGTCATTTATGAGAATCTAAGATAAATATTTTCATGGTTCACCAGCTTTTGGTTCCGTCATTTATTTTTGTTTAAGTCTAAAATTTTCGGGAATCAGCAACAGTTTGAAGTTTAATGATTTTTTTTTTTTTTTTTTTTTTTTTGAAGAGGATCGATAGTGGTTCCCCACTTACCCCCTTATAATAATAATGTCCTAGGAGGCATGGGAAGGGATCGAACCCGGGACCTCACACATTGTGAAATTTGGCTCTACATAACAAGCTTTAAACATTGCATATAGTAAAACCTGGAAACATGGCCACAAGAAATATACATAAGGCAAAGTACCCTCTACAACACACTATAATTTTATTTTAACTTTGAAGAATGTGTCAAAGATTAGAGAAAGAGATAGTCGGAGCCAATCATATGGAGAGAGATAATTAATATGAGGGACTCAAATATTATTGATCACAATAGTACCATACTCCCTCTGTCCCATTTCAAATTGCAAATACTAGGTGTACACGGGAATCAAGAAAAAAGTAAAAAAAGTGATATGTTGTGAGTGTAGATAGTTGGGTAGGAGAGAGAAAGTGGGGTAGGGAATAGTAAGTGGGTTAGTTGATGTGAGTATGAAAAGTGGGACCCACTAATTAAAAAGTATTAAAAACTTTTCATTTAAGGATTTTGCAATTTTAGTTGGGACACCCAAAATGGTAAATTTTGCAATTTGAAATGGGACGGAAGGAGTATTTATACAAGTAGGTGGAGTACTTCTCAAGCTAGTCTAGACTATTCTAGATTACATCAAATAAGGAAATCTATACAATTCTAAACCTAGTATAGGAAAATAAATATTACAAGGAGAATGAAAGTAATATAAGGAAAGTAAATAATACAATACAATTGTAAATATACAAGGATTTTATATCCTTAATAATAGAGTGTCCTAATTAATCCTGCCCAGTCACACTTCTCCTTTACCTACCCAATATTGGGATAGATTGCCAGCTCTTTGGCCTTTTCCCAAATCTTTCAACAAACCAATCATGATTCTTGGTAGTTAAAGTTTGCCCAAAAGTCAACCCGACTACCAATCCACCTACAAGAGCTATCAACATCACAATCCAGTCTTCTTTGCTTGGAAACTCTGAATCACCACCTCCTTCAGGAGTTAAAGGTAGTGGAGATTTTCGATTTCCACACTCCATGGATAAAGGTTCTCCACAGAGTGCTAGGTTTCCCTCATAGGAATTGTTCAGGAAAGTATTGAATTGCTTCCCTTGCGGTATAGGCCCCGATAGGTTGTTAAAAGAAGCATTAAAGAACGCGAGGAAGTTGAACTGCGCAAACTCTGCGGGGATCTCTCCTGAGAGCTTGTTTCGAGAAAGGTCCAATGATTCAAGCATTGTTAGATTCCCTATGGATGACGGTATATGGCCAGAGAATTCATTGTTGGAAAGATTGAGAGACTGTATACCCTTGAGGCTTCCTATAGATTCTGGAATCTCGCCTGTGAACTTGTTACTTGAAAGATCAATTGCGATCAAGACATCTAGGATCTTCACGTACTCTGTCCTCACTCCTTTGTTGGTTATTGTCATTGAGTACAAGTAGGTGCCACGCCAAAGGATACCCAAAACCTTAACTGTTGCGAGATTCTGCATATACTGCAAAGGGTCTACAAGCGGAATTTTCATTGCGCTCCATTGTTGAAAGTATTCTAGAGGCCAACGACCTGTAAGAACATTGTTAGACAGGTCAATGATGCGCAACTTAGGGAACTGTGAACTTGGTATTGTTGGACTTTGTATTTCACCGTAGAATTTGTTGGATGACAGGACAAGAACCTCCAACTTCTGTAGTGCTCCCAGCCAAGAGGGAAAAGAACCATTCAAATGATTATTTCCTAGATCAAGAATCTCGAGTGCTGTGCAATTTGTTAGTGAACTTGGTATCTTCCCCTCCAATCGATTTTGACTCAAATTAATCATACTCAAACTGCATTCCTTTGTATACATGTTAGGAATAGTACCCCTTAAGTTGTTGGCTTTAAGATCCAAAACTGCCAAAGAACTGCTGAAGTTTCCCAAGCATGGTGGAATTGTTCCACTCAAGTTGTTATTTGACAAATCTAAAACCGAAAGAGTGCCCAGATTGCAAATAGTTGCTGGAATTTCTCCGTTGAACCGGTTGTTTGATACGTAATAGAAGGACGTTGTGGTGGTGGAACTGGGATTGGTCCATCTATCATGTTATATGTGAGGTCTAAAATGCGTAAACTTTCTCAGGAATAATTGGATACCCAACTGATCCTGAGGAAGGGTCCAAAGTTTGTTTGCTTGTATTCCACATCCATTCAGGAATTTCAGTAATCATATTTTGCGTCAAAGACAGTACCTGAAGTTCAGTTTGAAACCGCAAAAACTCAGGGAACTCACGTAAGTTGCATGAGCCTAATCCTAGGAGTGCGAACTTAGGCATAGATGAATAGCTGAGATTGGTGGTGAGAAAAGAGAGATGATTGTTAGATAGTAGGAGGTTGGTGAGATTCTTAAGGCTATAAAAAATGTTTGCCTCCACTATTCCACTGAAGTTATTGCCATTAAAATTAAGAAGTTTCAGACTCGTGAGATCAGCTAACGAACTTGGAATTGGACCTTGTAAATGGTTACCTGAAACGTCTAGGAATGTTAGTTGGGTCATGTTCATGAGCCAAGGGGGTAATGGACCAACAAAGTTATTTGAGTTAAGGTATAATTTATTGAGATGGGTCAGGTTTGCAAGAGATGAGGGAAGGAGCATAGCTTGTAGATTTATACTAGTCAGTAACAAAGTAGTGAGTTTAGTTAGCTCGCGAACCCAAAGAAGCCTCCCACCATCAACATAAGTTGCGGTAACCCGTCCAACTAATGTCCAGTTTTGTCATGAACTTTTTTGAGGAAAGTCAGTGAAAGAACCCTTGAGATTTTCGTTGTTGTACAGGTAAAGAATGTGCAGGTTTGGAAGAAGGAATATGTTCTTGGGAATCCCATACAAGCCACAATCATGAAGACTAAGATCTGTCAGAGTAGTCATATTTGCTAAAGTCTCAGGTACAGTAGAATTTATAAAAACATTTCCTAGGTAAAGCATGTGCAGGTTTGTTAAGTTATGAACAAGACTAGCTAGATTTGGTTTTACTAGTCTGAAAAGACCTTCGGAAGACCATGGATCAAGGTTCATTGCTAGATCAAGGGAGACCAACCTGGACAATCCTAAGAGTTCGGACGGGATTTGACCAGAAAATACAGAAGCAGAGAGATTAAGTCTGGATAACCTTGAAAGGCGAGAAATTTCTGGTGGAATTTGAGAATAGTTGAAGTTGTTGTCAGCAAGGTTCAGCCTCCGAAGGTGCACAAGGCTGAAGAGGGTGCTTGTGGAATTGATAGAACCGTAAAGGAAACTGCTACCTAGGTCAAGACCAATCACATGACCCATTTTGTCATGGCACTCAACCCCATCCCATGAGCAGCACTCAATAGCGTTTTCTCCTCCTCCGAGATTCCAGGATGCCACTTTTGGACGAGCGGACAGTTCAGTTGAAGCAGACATGTTGATGGATAAGCTATTTCTGAACTCCCACAAAGCAGATCTCTCGTGATCAATGCATAATGAGCACGTAGAAATCATCAAATGAAAAAAATAAATGAAGTAGAAGCACTTTAGAGTATTGAGAGACCTAGTTGACCCCATAGTGTATATGTCTTAAACTCTATTTGATGAGCATTATGTAACAATAGGCAGATGCTTTTATAGACATGAAATTCACACAGAGTGCCAGTGCCAATGTCATAAAATAGTTTAAATAACTAAAGCATATTCAATAAATATTTTACATGACAGGTATTACGGCGCGGGAAAATTACCAATCAATGCAATGTATCAGGTATTAATATTCAATTAATGCAACGTAGTGCTTACTTTTGAAAATAGACAACGTACTTGCTTATTGTGTTTCAAATAATGCAACGTAATAACTTTTTAGCCGCTACTACGTTGCATTAATTGATACAACTTCAAGTACGTTTGTCAAATTGTTCGAACTTTGCATTATTTGATACAACTACTTCAAGTACGTTTCACAATGTAAGAAGTCGCTACTACGTTGCATTAATTGATATAAATCGGACACTACATTGCAAAAAGAACAATTTTATATGCGGCGGGGTCTTCTGCTGCACGCCGTGCGACGCCTGGGGTCGGGATCCGCTGCTCCTCGCTCCAGCCAATCTCGCTACATCCGACTATCTAGATCAAACCTCCCTCTTCCAGATCGCTGCCACGTGTCCATTTTTTTTTAAAAAAAAACAATCCAATAACTTTAAAATGCTATATCTTGAGATGTATAACTCAGAAAAAAAATAAAAAATACCGTTGTGTTCGTCTCGACGAGACGAATAAAACTACATAGGTCATGATATGGTTTGATTTTTTTTAAAAAAACATATTTTTTTACACACAAAAAGTTTGAGTTGCTCATCAACTAACATGTAACACTCAGTTCTGATAAAAGTTTCTACTGTTAAAGGTAACAGCAATTTTACAAAAAAAAATGGGTTTGCATTTCAATTGTTACTTTCTCAATTAAAAATTGTTACATTTCATATATAATGTTACATTTAAGAATATAAACTGTTACAATTGACGAAAAAAATGTTACATTCATTTTTTATAAAATGTAACATTAGTTTAGTTTGTCAATCTTATGTTATTTTTGAAAGAAAAAAATGTTACATTTGAAAAAAGAGTGTTACATTCTTTTATAAAAAGTGTGGCATTTGTTTAGTTGTCAATTTTTATGGTCTCTTTAATCTATTGCAGCAAAATTGTGGTACATTTTTTAAAAAAAAGTTACATTTGAAAAAAAAGTGTTACATTCCTTTATAAAAAAAAGTGTTACATTTGAAAAAGTGTTACATTAATTTAGTTAATCATGTTATCTTTAAGCAAAATTGTGTACTTTTTTATAAAAAAAAGTGTGAAAAAAAAAAAAAACAAAACAAAAAAAATCGAAAAAAAAAAAAAAAAAAAGGGGGGGGGGGGGCTGACCTGACCCGTTGCACGCTGTGCGGCGGGTGTATCGGAGAATGCCTCTTGCATAAATAGTTCGTTTGGCCGGCGCGGAGGAGGAAGTATTTTATGTATTTACAAGAGATGAAAAAAGAATGACAAAGCTGAAATATGATGAGACATACGTTGACCCATAGTGTATGTATCGATTTTTACGCTGATATAGATGGAGCATGGGTGGGAAAGCGTTTATAGACCGGAAAAATATTACTCAACCTCTGTTACCGGGACTCTTCAAATATGTTGAAGTACCCGTGTCCGATATGTATCGTGTCCGACACGACACCCGGACACCTGCTTTTTCATTCGAATTCGACAAGAAAAATTTGAAAGAAAAAAAGGAATGAGTTGACTTCATTTATAAAGATTTTACAAATTTTAATGTTGTTTTACTTAATTATAATCTATCTTAGTAAACAAGGAGTGAGTTGACTTCATTTATAAGCAAAGTATAAATAGTCTATTTATACTATTTTGATTTCTCCTGAAATTATGCTCGTATCCCGTACCCGTGTCCAAATTTAGGACGGTATCCCAATGTCCAAAATTATTAAGAAAATTGTATCCGACACTAGGATCCGTATCCGTGTCGGATCCCGGATACCGTGTCCAGGTAACATAGTACTCTACTGTACTAATTGTATGTTAAGTAATATCACCAGCCCATGGATTTAGAAAAGAGATTTAAGAAAGTCTGATCATTTCAAAACAACAGCTGGGCAGGGCTGCTATTATAAAATGACAGATCTGGAATTCTTGAATACAATATTAGTAGGATTTATAGCATCAGCTTTGGATAATACGATTACAATTTCCCAAGGTCAAGGTGATGTCCAACGCGCAACAATTCACAATTGTATGTTACTCTCTGTTTCTATTTTGGAATCTTTATGCGACCAACAAAATTATACAGTACGTACTATGTATTTAGTACAATAATTATTTTTGCCTTATGGCTGACTGTGACTGTTTACCATCTCAATTTTGTCTGTTCTACTCTTTTAAGAGACTTTTAAGGAAGACTCCTAAGGTATAATGATAGATTAGCGGCTATTTGCTATAAGAGTGTATTTTGGAGGAAACTAGTTCCTCCATAAGTTATAAAAAGTCATGTTTTTAGCTCTTAAACCCCAAACCCTAAATAAACCCTAAACCTTATACCCCGCAAAAACAAGACTTTTTATAACTTATGGAGAAACTAGTTTCCCCCAAAATTTTCTCTTGCTGTAAACATACTGGTTTTTAATGTGAATAATGTTTCTCCAGGGAGTGTCAATTTGTTTACCTATTCAGGCCTTGTTGCCAGTGTCTGATTACTTGATTTCCGAAAGCACTTTTAACTCTTCACTCAAACCATAAAGTTTTTCATGCCTGGTCTTTCACAAATATTTTTTCGTTTATCACGTTTTGTAGGTAATTATATTAACCACAAGGTCGTAATATATTGTTCAAACCTCAGACAAAGAAATGGGTAATCTTGAGTCTCTAAGATGTTTCTTGGACCGCAATGAACTCAGCTCAGTATACACAGTTCATCTATGTGAGTTAACTACCTCTGCCAATATACCAAAATGAGCCCGTTAATCGGGTCCTAAACCATAAACGGGGAATGACAGTCATGGGGTCGTTTGACCTCCTTCAATTGTAGAAAGTGTCGATTTAAACACCTTCAAGTTTGTAAGAAAATGACTTTTTACAACTAAAAATGATGGATATATACATTTTGACCCGCTTATTTTCAGGTAAAAAAAAAAAAGGACTAAATTATTATTTTGACCCCCTTTATGCCAATGTGTATTATATGAATTATAACTTTTATTCGTAAAGCAACTTCGATCACAACTCAAAAATTCCTGGCTT
Organism: Campanula takesimana; assembly: GCA_026119855.1. Classification (NCBI taxonomy): domain Eukaryota; kingdom Viridiplantae; phylum Streptophyta; class Magnoliopsida; order Asterales; family Campanulaceae; genus Campanula; species Campanula takesimana. The sequence continues at coordinate 149,788 of JAOWBW010001641.1, forward strand.
CGCCAATGGTTAATCAGCATTAGATGGGGATCTCAGCTTGTTTAGGTTCCGAGCTTATAATCTAGGTAGTTGTCTTCTTCTTCGAATTCCTATTAGGTCGAATCAGTTATCTATTAGAATCTTTGTTTTTATAATATGGAATGCAGCACAAATGGCATAAGTACAAACAATTAAAGCACATTCCTTAAAAGGGTTGAGTTCGGCATGTCAAATGCGACACATATTATGACACGGAGGAAATATTAAATGTAGTTATTAGCCGCCTCAAACGGCTGAGTAAGGCCGGCCGTCCATAGCAGACATGTAAAGCTTTAATTAATAATGAATTCACAAGAATAGTGGGATGAAAAAAGGAATGACGAAGTAGAAGTTTGATGAGAGACATAGTTGGAAAACAACGTGGCGTGGATACAAAGTGCATTAAAAAGTAGGAGAGTTTAGAAAGTCATCTCTTTTTAAAACATTAGCCTGAGTAAGGCGTCTATTATTAAACTGACAGATCTGAAGTTCTGCAATACAATAACTGGTCAGTTTCATAGTAGGATTCGATTATTTTCCAGGTGACGTTGGTTACGCAGCAGCTCACATTTTAAATTGCTCTCTGCATACAATAATCATTTGCCCCTATTTCTGACTATGATTGCCTACCATTTCTCATTTTGTCCATTCTATTCTTATAGAGACTTTTAAGGAATAAAGATAGCGTCTATATATGAACTGTTGACATATTAATTATGTCGTTTTTAGGCAAGTTTGAATAGAGCTTTGTCTGAATAATGTTTCTCCAAGGGAATGTCAATGCTATGACCTGTTCAGATTTCAGACCCTTTTACTCAGTTCCTTTCATAGTGCTTATGTTAATTTCTAGGCTAGTTTGAATAGAATTTTGTCTGAATAATATTTCTGTCCTCTCCTTAATTTTTTGCATGTAATATATATTATGGCCACAAGGTCTGAATTTATAGTTCAAAGCTCGACAATGAAAAATGAATCAACAGTCATGACTACTGAATAAAAGCCGCCATGGTGGTAATAGTGTGGGTGCACGTATTACACTACTGAAATAAAATTTGTTTTCGGCATGATTACAACAATCACAATAAAGAAAGAATTACTAAATCTGTATGTTACACGTTTTCATACATTGAAAGCGCTTAATTACATTATCATCCGTAACGATCGAATGTTAATTTTTTTTTTAAAAAAACATACAATACTTGAGAGAGCATCGATTGTTAATCCTGAAAGGTTTCTATAATTTTTAGGACCGATTTCATTAAAAGAAAAGAAAAACAATACTCCCACCATCCCATAATAACTTTGCACTAAATAGGGTAACATTAATGCCTGATACAAAAGTACTAGTAAACATTCCTCTATTGTCTCCTAAATAGAGTAACATTAATTAATGCCTGATACAAAACTAGTAAACATTCCTCTATTATTTTGCAATGCTGATTGCTGCATGATAGCAACTTTGGTTAGGCGGTTAGTTATCCAGCCAGCTTCATTAGTCGCTTGAACTTGAACGAACACCGATATCCACTCAGAGGGGGTCCACCTCGACCCAAATTTACTATTTCCTCCGTCCCAGAATACATGTAATTTTAGGAGTTCGAGTTCGTCCCAAAAAGTTTGTAATTTTACTATTACCTAGACATCTTTAACATTGTTTACCAAATATGCCCTTATTTATGACTATATAGTTGTGACTAACAAAACATTTAATTACCTAGCTACTTGAAATGTTTCAAGGGTAGTTTAGTCCATTAAACATGCATTGATTGCTTTTCTTGATATGTGTGAAAATCCTAAAACTGCAAGTATTTTGGGACGGAGAAATATAACGTGAAGTAACACGATTTCGTTTTTAATCTACTAGCGTGGCTCAAGCCTATGTGAACTACACTGCTTCAATGCGGCCATCTTGTTAACTACACTTTTATTGAGAAAATACAGGTTTTATGAAATAGTGATGAAATAATATTATTTATATTTTTTTCCTTTTAGAATCGACCAACATGTGCAATGTACTTTCGGAATTTGCATCAAATAATGTAACGACGTACTCCTTGTTGTCTAAAAAATAGTACGTACTTTCTAAAATAGTTTCAAAGAATGCAACAAATAGGCAAAGTACAGGAAAAAAAATATGTCAAATGATACAACGTACTTTCGCGATTATATCAAGTAATGCAACCAAAATTGCATCGTTTGATACATACTCTGAAAGTACGTTGCATTTTTTACACACTAAGTAGTACATTGCATTATTTGATACAAAATGGTAAAGTACATTACATATATCACTAATTATTCCTTTTAGGCATTAAAATTCACTGTTATATATATATTTTTTTATAATTTTGTAATATTTTTTTTTAAATGAATTGTTTGTGTTAGTGTGTAGTAAATGTAAGTGAAAATATAGTGTAAATGGGAAAATTGTAATATTTCAGGGGTGAACTGTAATATATCATGGTGGACAATGCATTTTTAAACGATGATGGTTATACTTTTCGTTAATTTTATTAGCTTTCATCAAGTGTCATCCATTAGTACCCTGGATTGCAAACAATTGTGAACATAGTGTACAAAATTGCAAAAATAGAACTTTAAGTCCTACATTGTAATTTGTGCTGGGTTATGGAGTCTAAACCAACAACGAGTGGTGTTTGGGGTGAAAGTATAAACCAAGGAGGACGTTGAGTAGGAATAAAAGTACTGAAGGAGGAAAAAAGGGGAAAATCATGAAAGTTAATTCTGGGACCATGTGGCGGGCATGTGGCTGCATGGGGGGACCATGCTGGCTCATAGGAGGCCACATGTTTAGATCATAGTGATTGCATGTGCTAAGTTGTAATGATCTTCATATATTGTTATAGTAATATCCTGGCTTGGTGCCCCTGGACATAGTTCATGTGTTGAACGAACCGGGTTAACAAATTCATGGTGTTATTTCTTTCATGTTATCATGTGTTGATTACTTTATCCATAAGTTTGGACTACTAGTATGGGCTAGTAGATGTGAAGATCCCCCCAAATCCCCTACAACTTATATTAGAGCCCAATTTGAGATGTGGTGGGTGGGATCATATTTGATTGAAACGGAGGTTGCATCAAATAAATATTCAAGTGCATAGATCCAGAAGATTCTGATGCATAGGTTGCATGCGGAAGCAGATTCAGATGGTTCGGATTGCAGGAATCTACGGTAAGAAGGTTGCAGAAATTCAGTCGATCATGACATAGGTCCAAGATGAGATTTGCAGGGAACCGAGATGGGATTTGGAGATAAAAAGATCAAGATGGATCAGGAGTGTTCAAGGGATCTTGGGGAAGTCAATTTGGGTAGGAGAAAGATTGCTAGGGGAGAAATTTGCTTAGTGCAAATTTAGGCGATGAAAAAAATATGAAACAAAAGGAAGGAAGGCATCAGGCACTTACGGAAGCAACCAACGGTGCCTAGTTGAGTAGTATAAGCCGGTTTGACCATGTGGGGAAGAGGAGGACTTCTCGTAAACGACGGATATGAGCGACCGGTGATAAGCTCAAAGAGATAGAAGGATGTTGTATTCTACCTACAACATCAAAATTTGTTCCGGGTGAGAGAAAGAGGCTTGTACACCGGCCTATTAGTGTAAAAGGGAAAGACATTAATGAGCAGTGTGTTACGATGGAGAGGTGACATCTCATAGCTGGAAATCAAGGAGAACGAGTCACAAGTACTGAACAGAGAGCGATATCAGACCAAGAGAAGAAAGTGCGAGAAACAAGGTGAGTCCGAATTTCATAGGGAAGCATTACAAAGAAGGTGGGTCTAAAGGGAGAAGACGAAGTTAGACTTACAACGAAATCAAGGTATAACTGGATTTGGGGAGGCAAATAAAACTAACACGGGGAGGTTGAAGCGTCGCTTGGTTCCAATTTGGCTTATTTTCTTGAGCATGGATGCTCATTATCATAACGGAAGATCGTGGAGGCTTAACATAGTGAAAGGGGATGGCTGCTCAATGTTTTCAAGTTACAGTATGGAGGTCATCTTCAGGTGTGAGATCGATAGGTCGGTCACTATGTTTGGTTCTAGTCTCCAAGTGGGAGATAGTTGGGTTATGGTGTCAAAACCAACAAGGAGTGGTGTTTGTGGTGATAATCTAAACCAAGGAGGACATTGAGTAGGAATAAAAGTACTCGAAAATGAGGAAACAGGGGAAAATCACGAAAGCTGATTTTGGGACCATGTGGCGGGCATGTGGCCCCATGGGGGGGGGGGACCATACTGGCGCATAGGAAGCCACATGCTCACCTGAGAGCTATGTGGTGGCCATGCATTAGGATTGCGGCCGCATGGGTCTTATTCTAGCAATATTCAGTTTCTTATTTTAGATGGGATTTTGACTCAAATAGGTTTAGGCATTTCATGTAATGTAAACCCTATATGTAAACATAAATGACGGCCATAAACATGTGTGCTTGAAGGAGAAAGTTAGGATATCAAGAGAGATCCATAAAATAGTGTCAAGGAGGGGGCCGGGGGCCTAAGAGAGCCATGGGGGGCCATCCTATAACCTGGCTATGACCGTGTTATGTGTGTTGTTGGGGGAGGTGATATTATAATATATAGGTGAGAGGGATTGTTCTTGAAAAGTATCCATGTTTAGATTTTTGTGATTGCATAAAATAGTGTCAAGGAGGGGGCCGGGGGCCTAAGAGAGCTATGGGGGGCCATCCTACAACCTGGCTATGACCGTGTTGTGTGTGTTGTTGGGGGAGGTGATATTATAATATATAGGTGAGTGGGATTGTTCTTGAAAAGTATCCATGTTTAGATTTTTGTGATTGCATGTGCTAAGTTGTAAAAATCTTCATATATAATTATAGTGATATCCTGGCTTGGTTCCCCGGACGTAGTTCATGTGTTAAACGAACCGCGTTAACAAATTCATGGTGTTATTTATTTCCTATTATCATATGTTGATTTCTTTCCCCATATGTTAGGACTGCTAGTATAGGCTAGTGTTGGGAGTGGAGTCCTAAAACCAAAAGGGGTTCAAACCATGCGAGGATTTTGGGAGATCAAAACGGAGCAGAATCAACACAAGGAGTAAGCGGGCACCTGGTATTGATCAGAAGGATTGGTCCTGGCGAGGGAGGTAAGCGGGCGCCTGGTGCCGGGATCTGTGTTCTGATAAGTGCAGATTTCTTAGGTTTCTCTCATGTATTCGGCTTAGGACTCTTTTGTATTGCTATATAAGCATAGATACGACCTAGAACATTGTGTAGCAACATATTAAAGAGTGTTTAATAATATATTGGCTTGGCGATTGCCCCCGGACGTAGTTCATGTGTTGAACGAACTGGGTAAACAATTCTTGTGTTCTTGTGTGTGTGATTCTCTCATATTTGTGCTTGTGGGTGTGTTGTTCTTGACCTAGATTGCAATGGGATACCACTAAATTCTCAACAACTAGTATCAAGATCTTTGGTTAGGAGGATTCAAAGTTTCATCCGTTGATTATTTTGAATCACGTTCTTGGGGACTTTTATGAAGCAATCATGATGAAGAACTCAATCGAGAAATTCAACGGTGTAAATTTTAGGACAAGGGTTAAAGATTACCTTTATTGTAAGGATCTTCATAAACCCTTAGGTGAGAAACCCAAAGACATGTCACAAGGGGATTAGGAGACATTGGATCGTACGGCGTTAGGAGTGGTGAGGAGCACTCTAACCGACGATGTTGCACGGAACGCGATGGAGGCCAAGACAACGGTGGGGTTGCTACAGATGCTGTCACACATGTATGAGAAGCCTTCGAATATCAATATGGTGGACCAATTAAAAAGTGTCGATATTACTTTCTCTGATGAAGTGTTAGCATGTTTTCTACTAAAATCGTTGCCAGATAGTTGGGAGGTAACTGTCACATCGATTAGTACGTCGAAAACACCATTGGTGTATACGGAAGTTAGAGATCTCATTCTTCAATAGGAGTTGAGAAAGAAAGAGAAAAGGGAGAATCTTCCGCAGATGGGGCTGCACTTAGGGTGGAGAAAGCTAGGGGAAGGGGAGGACCGAAAAAGTGGAAAAGCCAAATTGGTCAAGTGCTACAATTGTGGCGCGAAAGGTCATTTTAGTTATGACTGTCCAGATAAGGAAGATGGTGATGCACATATGGTGGATGATGAGGATGTATTAATCCTAGGAGAGGAGCAGTCAGGCGATGATTGGGTGTTGAATTCTGGAGCTTCTTGTCATGCAAGTGGAGATGCAGGGTCAATGGAGCGATATACACCGGGAGATTTTGAGGTTGTTTATCTTGGTGATGATCAACCATTGAAGATCGAAGGTAAGGGGGATGTGATGATGAAAACACCTAATGGGGTTGTTTTACAATTACATGATGTAATGCATGTTCCAAATCTGATGAGGAGGGTGATTTTTGTAGGACAACTTGATGATGAAGGGTATAGTGTGACCTTCATTAATGGGTCTTGGGAAGTTACAAAAGGATCTAAAGTGATCGCATATGGAGTTAAGGAGAAGATGTTGTATTCTACCTATAATGTCGATGTTCGCTCGGGTGGGAGCAAGAGGCTAAAGAACCGGCCTATTGGTGCAGAAAGAAGAGATATCAAGAAACAGTGTGTTCGGGGGGAGAGTGACACAAAGTTGATCAACGCGTAGTGGAAGTCCGAGTGCCCTAACAGAGAGCGTGTTCAGACCAAGAAAAATTCGATGCAAGAAACAAGGTATGCCTAAGTTTTAAGGGGAAGCATTGCGAGGAAGGTGGGTCTAGAGGGAGAAGGCAAAGTTAGACTTGCGGAGAGAGATCAAGGTAGAAACTGATCTGGGGAGGCAAGAACTATCTAACACGGAGGGGTTGAAACGTCGCTTGGTTTCAACTCACCTTAGTACTTAAGTGGGGAGGCAAGGCAACGCCAAGTCAATATGGAGTAACGATGTGTTCAAAGGAGGTTCATTTCGTGGTGGGAGTGATGATCGGTCTATGCTTATGGTTTTAGTCTCTAGGTGGGAGATTGTTGGGAGTGGAGTCCTAAAACCAAAAGGGGTTCAAACCATGCGGGGATTGGGGGAGATCAAAATGGAGCAGAATCAGCACAGGAAGCAAGCGGGCGGGCGCCTGGTATTGATCAAAGGATTGGTCCTGGTGAGGGAGATAAGCGGGCGCCTGGTGCCTGGATCTGTGTTCAGATAAGTGTATATTTCTTAGGTTTCTCTCATGTATTTGGCTTAGGACTCTTTTGTACTGTTATATAAGCATAGATACGACCTAGAACACTGTGTATCAACATATTAAAGAGTGTTTAATAATTATTGGCTTGGCGATTGCCCCCGAACGTAGTTCATGTGTTAACGAACCGGGTAAAAATTCTTGTGTTCTTGTGTGTGTGATTCTCTCATATTTGTGCTTGTGGGTATGTTGTTCTTGATCTAGATTGCAACAGGGTACCACTAAATTCTCAACAGCTAGTGGATGTAGAGATCCCCTAAAATCCCCTACAACCTGGTGTGAACTTGGTTGCAGTAAAGTGCAATTTCCCCTTTCCAGACACGTTGAAATCGAGATTTTTACCGTGAATAATGTTTCTCCACAATGTCTAAATATATGGTTCAAACCTGATAAAGAAACGGGTAATCTTGAATATCTAAGATGTTTCCTAGAGTGTAATGAACACGACCTCAATCCGAAAATTCCTAGCTTCGCCACTGGTTAGTCAGCATTAGACGGGGATCTCAGCTTGTTTAGGTTCCAAGTTTTGTGGATCACAGATAGGCATGATAATACTTAATATTATGGAAAATGACAAGCACCAAAAACAAAATTGAATTTCTAGGTATAGAAAGGTTGGAAGACGAATCGTGATATAGGTTAACATTCACCCTTTTTCTTAATATGAGTTTGCTTTTGTAAAAGTGTGGGCATTCTTATTCGAATAAGGTGTTGTCTTCTTCTTCTTCTTCTTCTTCTTCTTCTTCTTCTTCTTCTTCTTTATATCTGGGTAGTTGCCTTCTTCGAATTCATATTAGGGAAAAATTGTTTTTTTTTTTAATATGGAGTGCAAAATAAATGGCATAATAAAGTATTAAAAAACAATTAAAATTCTTTAAAAAGTTTGGCAAGTCAAACGCAACACTCATTATGGCACGGTGAGAGTTTTAAATGTATTTATATGAGGTCCCTATAACAACATATATTATGATTAGCCGCCTAGAATGCCTAAGTAAGGCATGTAAATAGAAAAGCTATTTTTGAACTGCGAAGAGGCTGATTTCTCTTGATTAAGGGCATAATGAGCACACACAAATAGATGAAAAAAAAAGGAATAAAGAAGTAGAAGTAATATTTTTTTTTTTTTTTTTTTTTTTACGATATCCTAGTCAAGAGGCAAGGAGAAGGATCGAACCCTAGACCTCACAGGTTGTAAGTCTTGACTTTTACCCCTGAGTCAATCCTATGATGATAGTGTTGGAAATGGACAACTCTACTTTATAAAATAAAATAGGTGGAGAAGAAATATAATGGATGAGTATTTTATTCAACTCTCAAATGATATTTTGATAATCGGATGATTTCAAAATGACCTAGTACATAGAGTATTTATACTATTCTATGGGCATGCGTCTAATCTAATTACATGAACCATAATTAAAACCATTAATCATAATCTACTAAGTACATGCATAATATCAAAAGACACAATTCTCCATTCATGCATAGATCCTCCCATACAAGTCTAGAAACATCTATTTGAAACTAGATTAGTATTTTATTTCAACACCCCCCCCTTAATTAAGCTAGATTCATCACGTCAAGAGATGTACGCAGCTTCCCAAACACCTTGAACGTCAACAGCTTGGTGAAAATATCGAAAACATGATCTTGAGACTTCACATACTCCGGCTCAACCTCCTTTTTGGTGACACAATCTCAAACAAAGTGATACTTCGTATCGATATGCTTGCTTCTTTCATGAAACACCGGGTTATTTGCCAATGCAATTCTGGATTTTTTATCAACACATATCTTTGTTGGACCTTCTTGTGGAAAATGAATCTCTTTCTATAAGCTTCTCAACCAAATAGCTTGACAAACACAAGAAGTAGCATCCACATATTCCGCTTCACATGTAGAAAGATTCACAATAGGTTGCTTCTTCGAACACCAAGCAAGTGTCGACTTTCCAATAAAAAAGACAACCCGATGGTGCTCTTTCGATTGTCAACATCGCCAGCCCAATTACTATCCTAATATCTAATAAGCTTATAATCTTGAATACAATTAATTAATTGTACTTATAAGATATCAAAGAATCCGCTTAGCTGCCTTCAAATGACAGGTAGTACGAGCCTCCATAAAAAGACTCACGAGTCCAACACCAAAGAGTATATCCAGCCTTATACATGTTAAGTAAACAATAAGAGTTTTGAAAAATGTGGGATCAATATTCGCACAATCTTCTTGCTTTGACAATTTATTTCCACACTCCACAGGGGTATTCATGGGATTGCAATTCTCCATCTCGAACTTCGTGAGAATTTCTTTGGTATATCCTTCTTGAGAAATGAAAATTTCATCTTCTCTTTCTTTTACCTCAATTCCGAAATAGTAAGACATCAAGCCAATATTCGTCATCTCAAATTCCTTCGCCATAGCTTTCTTGAATTCATCAAACATCATTGTGTTATTTCCTGTGAATATCAAATCATCCACATACAAACACACAATCACCATTTTTACTCAACTTCACATTAAGTGCATGTTCATGTGGGCTCTTCAAAAACCCATTCTCATGGAAATACTTGTCAATCCGGCTATTCCAAACACGAGGTGCTTGCTTCAAGTCCTAGAGAGCCCTTTTCAGTTTCAGGACTTTATCTTCATGTCCTTTCACTATATCGCCTACTGGTTGTTCCAAGTACACTTCTTCTAAAACTCCATTTAAAAAACAGATTTCACATCTATTTGCTGAACTTTCCAATGATTTTGGGCGGCCAAAGAATTAATTAGCGGAATAGTATCAAGATGTGCAACTGAAGCGAACACCTCATCATAGTCAATACCATCTTTTTGCTTGTACCCTTTTGCCACCAATCTTGCCTTGTATTTCTCAATTTCTCCCTTGGAATTTCTCTTTATCTTGTATACCCATTTCAGTCCAATAGTGCTTTTGCCTTTAGGTAGTAATGCAAGCTCCCATGTATCATTCTTCTCAATTTCTCTAATTTCTTTATCCATGGCATCTCTCCAATTTTTATTTTTAATAGCATCATCAAAACCTACAGGCTCCCTTTCAGCAAATAAGCAAAACTGAGTGAATTCACTTAAATCTTGTACCTTCAAGTTTTCATACAAATCATGTATTGTTTTGAACCCTTGAGAATGACTGTTTAAACTTGCTTCAACATCTGGACCGTTCTCTCGAGATAGTAATGGTGGTGGAGTAACAGGTTGTGCCACATCTACTTCTTCATTATCATAAAAAAAATGGGTTATAGCTATATTCTTCATTTGGAACATTCCAATCCCATTCACTTTCTTCAACAAATTCCATATCTTTACTAATTACAATCTTGCCATTACTTAGATTATACAACTTGTAAGCTTTTGAATTCTCATCGTAACCAAGAAAGACATACCTTTGGCTCTTATCATCAAGTTTACTTCTTCTCTTATCTGGAACATGTGCATAAGCAACGCATCCAAAAACCCACAAATGTGACACACTTGGATTGTATCCGCTCCAAGTTTCTTGTGGTGTTTTTCCATGAACACTTTTAGTGTGACTTCAATTCATCACATAAATGGCACACCTAACAACTTCGGCTCAATATTTCCTTGGAATATGCTTGCTTTTCAACATATACTCCTCACCATGTTGAGAATGCTCTGATTCTTTCTCTCTACCACTCCATTTTGTTCGGGTGAATGAGGAGCCGTCATGGGGCATTTAACTCCATTCTCCTTAAAAAAAAAAAAAAAAACTCTTGAATTCGTTAGAGGTGAATTCACCACCTCTATCAGACCGAAGAGCTTTGATCTCATAGCCACTTTGTTTCTCCGCCATAATTTTGAACTTCTTGAAATTTTCAAACACTTTCGATTTTTCTTTCATAAAATACACCCATGTTTTTTTTAGACTAATCATTAATAAACAACAAAAAAATAATTATTCTTACCAAGCGAAGAAGGCTTGATAGGCCTGAACACTTCCGAATGGACCAACTCCCGTGGATGTTGAGCCCTTGACATAGACTCTTTAGGAAAACTCTTCCTTGCATGTTTACCAAGTAGATATCCTTCACAAATTTGATTTGAAAGGCCTATAGCAGGCAAACCTTCACCATTCTTTCTTTACACATCACTTTTAACCCATCAAAATTTAAATTCTCAAACCTCATATGCCATAACCAAGATGGATCTTTAAAGCAAGCTTTCAAACACATTGGGACACCACTCTGAATATTCAATAAAAACATCCTGTTTTTTGGTCAGTGGTACTTTGGCATATAATTTGCCACTTTCATCGTTCATTTTTCGTGGACAAGCTTTTATCTTTCAAGTGAATATCATAATTTTTTCCAAAATTTGTCCCAAACTCATAATATTACTTTTCATTTTCGGTGCATAGCAAACATTGGAAATAAATTGATGACAACATCTTTCAATATAATTAAAATTATATTTTTTTCGTTGACTTGGACTTGTAACGAGTCTCCAAAAGTAAACTTTCCACCAATTGATTCATCAAGATCCACAAACAAATTTCTCCTCCCACAAATATGATTGCTTGTACCGGAGTCAAGGTACCACTTGTCCATCTCCTCTTCTTGATTGCTTTTGCAAGCGAGAAGCACAGAGGGACTTGCTTCTTCTTCATTTCTCTCCACATGATTACTTGTCTCCTTCACATCGTTTCTACATTGCCAAGCATAATACCCAATTTGATGACAATTATAAAATTCAATATTGGATTTGTCATAACTTTATTGATTTTGTCTTCCTCCCCTTCTTGGAACTTTACCTCGTCCACCCTCTTCCTTGGCTAAAATTTTGGCTTGTTTCGTTGGAGCAAAGACTGGCATCGCCTCGGCAACCTCGTCCTCCACCATTACCATGACCTCTTCCTTGACCTTGACCTCAGCCTCCTCCACGTCCTTGACCTCTTTGGGACGTTCCTTGGCCCGCTTCTTTCTCGCTTAGTAAAAGCTTTGCTTTTAAAGCACGTTCCATCGTCTCTTGAGTGGATTGAACCATTCTTTCTTCATTTTCTTATAATGATCCTGTAAGATCATCAACGGTCATGGTATTCAAATTCTTGGATTCTTAAATGGCCACAGCAATATAAATAAATTTTGTATCCAACAAGCGTAGATTTTTTTGAATGATCCGAATATCTTCAATTTCTTCTCCGTACCTTTTCATTTGATTTGTAACCACCAAGACTCTTGAAATACAATCTGAAACCATTTACAAATCTTTCATTCATAAAGATTCAAACTCACCTCGCAATGTTTGGAGACATACCTTCTTCACTTTATCAATTCTTTTGAATGAGTCTTGGAGAATATCTCATGCTTGTTTGGAGGTGGTTGCGTTAGCAATCTTCTCGAACATCTTCTCACCTAAACCTTGATTGATGAGAGTAAGCGCCTTTTATTCCTTCTTTTGATGTTGCATCATCTCAGTCAACACATTTTCCACAAGGTCCCAAACTTCATATGCTCCAAACAATGCCTTCATTCGAAGCCATCGATTATCGAAGTGTTCCTTTTTAAGGGATGGAAGTTGCAACGGAGTTCCGTTTGACATCTTCTTCAATTCGTGTGTCTCTCAAACAACAAGCAGCTCTTGATACCACTTTGTTGGAAATAAAGAACTTTACTTTTTAAAATAAAATAGGTGGAGAAGAAATATAATGGACGACGAGTATTTTATTCAACTCTCAAATGATACTTTGATAATCGGATCAAAATGACCTACTACATAGAGTATTTATACTATTCTATGGCATGCATCTAATCTAATTACATGAACCATAATTAAAACCATTCATCCTAATATACTAAGTACATGCATAATACCAAAAGACACATTTCTCCATTCATGCACATATCTCCCATACCATTCTAGATACATCTAGTTGAATCTAGATTATTATTTTATTTCAACGGATAGAAGTAGAAGTATGACGAGAGACATAGTTGTCCCCGTAGTGTATATATATCATTCGTAAGCCCTCTTCGATAGATGGATAAACAATGTGGCGTGCATAGATAAAACGGAGAGTTTAGAATGGCGTTTTTTTTAAAACATCAGCCTGGGTAATGCTGCTATTATCAATCTGATAGATCTGAAATTCTACAATATAATAACTGGTCTGTTTCATAGTATCAACTTAGGATTCAATTATATTCCAGGGTGACATCGGATACGCAACAGCTCACATTTGTATATTGTTCTCTGCGTACGTTAATTTTTGCCCCTATTGCTGACTATGATTGGTTACCATCTCTCATTTTCTCCCTTCTATTCTTATGAAGGCTTATGATGAATAAAGATAGTGTCTATGAACTGTAAACTTACTAATTATGTCATTTTTTAAGTTTGAATAGAGCTTTGTCTTAATAATGATTCCCCAAGGGAATGTCAATGCTATAACATGTTCAGACTTCAGACCCTGTCACTCAGTACTTTGATGCAATTAGATTACATAGTGATTGATTTCTTGAGTTTCTAAAGTGTTTGTTATTGTCATAAGACTTAAGTTTTTTTTTTTTTCTTTTAAAGCAATGATATGATTTACGTTGTTAAAATATATCAATTACTTAATTTAATTAGATTAATTGGGTTCATCCTATGATTGGAGTATTGTTCTTTATTCTTTAATTTTGATAATGGGTGAGGGTATTGTTGGAAAGAATTATAATCATACTGATTATCCTGGAAAGTTTAAATTGGTTATTTTTTTTGGGGAGTGATTATTTATCATGACCAGTAATAGTCAGGGTACTATTTTTACGTGTATTATTAAGAATGGTTATCCCAGTCGTCTTACCAAACAAGCCCTAAAGCACAAGTTCCTGAAGAACTTGTTTTACAAAAAGATTCTAAAAACAAAATATTTTCTCTTCGTTTAGACTAGAAAGCTTAAGTAATACTGTTGACACCGGTTCTTATTTATACCGAGGTATGAGTCCATCAAATTTGGGTATTCCTTTGATAAGATCCTCCTTAGCTTCTCCTAAGATTTAGTTCCAATCATTGATTTGATATTTCTACAAAATAACTAAAAGATATACATAAGGTAAAACAAATATTAGTTGGTTAGTCCATAAATAAATACTTTATACTAAAAATAAAGTAACAAATCCTCATTATTAGTGAAAATCTCGTGAAAAACTTGTTTTACACTTGCTTTAGTGTAAAACTTGTTTTCAACTCATTAAACTTGTTTTGAATTAAGAGATGAAAACAACTTTTTACAGTAATGCAAGTGTAAAACAAGTTTTTCATAAAACTAACTCTCATTATTAATAGACCAAGGTGAATTGACTGTGTGTGGCACACACACTTTCAATCTTCCCCTGATTTGTTGCTTTTTGGACAAAAACAATCATCGATTAAAACTAGAAATATAACTAACTCCCCCCTGCAACCATGCTGTTAAGTTTTTGTTTTCCGAGTCCGAATCCTCTGTGCCACTTTGTGTACCACTTCATGTGCCACAAGTGATCTAATGGCTCACAGTTATTGAGATTGGTTTTATGGTAATATTATTCAATTATGTGAACGGTTGGATTACAAGTGGTACATAGAGTGGCACACAAAAGTGGTACAGGAGATCTCAACTCTTGTTTTCCAAGCAAAAGAAAATAGAGTTAAGAGTTATTACAAACCAAATTTTAAATTTAAGAAGTACCAAAAACAAACAAAATGAACAACCATCAGCAACTAGGTCTTCACTGCTGATTCTCCAAGTTCTCCCAATGAAATCCAGGATAAAAGAGTATGAAATACTCATTTACTTATTTTTATGTATCTTTGTGATTCTGATAATAATTATTGTATATAATTAGTTTAGAGTTTATTTAATTTAGGAATTAGTTGTAATTATTTAGGAATAATTTATATTAGGATTATTTATTTTAGTTAAGATTTATTTCACTAACCTACTAATGTTTATCTTTGGTAAGTTGTGTGTCTTTGTATTGTAGAAAAGGAAGGACTCTATTTAAAAAAGGAGATGTGATGATTGGTGAAGATCTCCATAAAAATAGCTATCAATAGGTCTTATAAATATAGCGATCTCAATCAGTCCATCACATGTTTTTTTTACAGAATTATTCAAAGAGAGTTCTCATTGTTCTTGAAGTTCTTATTCTTTAAGAGTTCAAGTATTTTTATGTTTAGTCTATTCAAGATAGAATAGGTTTTGATCATTTAATTGTTTTTGTTTCTTTCATCTTTTTGTACTCTGAAAGAGTTTTAGTAATGAAAGTTTTCCAGCAAGACGTTTCTTGCTGAAGTGTTTATTTATGTTCGTTTTTAATCCGTTGCGTTTTCTGGGTTTTTCTGTTTTTCTGCGTTTCTGAGTTTCGTCAGTTGACAGGTCAACTGTCTAGACAACTGTCAACACAGTTGTACTCACAGTTGGTTGGTTTCCAGAACAGTCCTAGCTGCTTAATTTTCTTACAATTGGCACCAGAGCCTGGTCTCGACATACTGAGATCGATCTTTTGAAAGTATCCATTATGGACTGTACTCATATTCGTAATAAACCGCCTACTCTAGATGGTTCAAACTATACCATTTGGAAGGCAAAGATGATCATGTACATAAAAAACATTGATCATCGTGCTTGGGTCAGTATTCTAGTGGGATATACATCTCCTACTATGGAATTAACTGATCCAAAATCAAAAGCTTCAGTTTCTGATGAAGAGAAAATAGAAAAGATTTTCGTTCCAAAACCCGAGCAAGATTGGAATGCGAAAGAAATTGCCCTTGCAAATTACAATGCAAAGGCTGCCATATCTGATCATGTTGATCACAATCTGTATCGGTTATTCTCTAACCATACAGTAGCCAAAACTGCTTGGGATATTTTACAACTTCATTGTGAAGGGTCTGATAGTGTCAAACAAACAATATTAAGGAGATTGATGACAGAGTTTGAAAATTTAAGAATGGGAGATAATGAAACTATTCAAGACTATTCTGCTAGATTAATGGATATTTCAAATGAATCCTTTGCATTAGGAGAATCCATCCCCAATGCAAGGTTGGTTAGTAAAGTTTTAAGAACTCTCCCAGAAAAATTTAACATCAAAGTCTCTGTCATTGAAGAAACTTGTGATACTCAGATCGTGAGTCTTGAAAAGGTTCTAAGTATTCTAACTATGTTTGAATTGAACCTTGAAGTGCAACAAACTAGCAAAGTAAATTCAATTGCTCTTGCTAGTGCTCTTACTGTGTCCAAAGATTTTTTTGAATTATCAAAGGATATTGATGACTCAAACTTAGAGGAAGATGAATGTGACTTGATCACTCAAAAATTCAACAAAATGTTGAACAAAAAACGTCAACAAAGGTTTTCTAATAAGGGTACTGCTTCCTTCCCTAAGATTGAATCATTCAAGAAAGAAACAAGTAAGAACAAATTTTCTTCTGAAAACAAAAGATCTATTGAGTTCGTTCAGTGTAGAGCGTGTTTAGGATTTGGACACTATGCCAATGAGTGTGCTAACACACTAAAAAAGAGAGGGATGGGTTTTTCTGCAACCTTAAGTGATTCATATGATGACGATCAGACAGCAAACCTGTCATTTTTACGATCATCACAATCATCCCTTTCTGACAGTGAATCTGACAATGAATCTGACAGTGAAGATGAACAGTCAACTGTCAGCACAACTGTCAGCTCAGATGGTACTAACATGTATATCTGCCTTAACTCCACATCTGCAGGTGAATCTGAGGAATCCCAACAGGAAAAAGAGGATAGTGCCATGAGGACCTGCACAATACATACGTTGAGTTGTTTACAGACTGGTCTAAACGAATGGAACAACTCAAGAAGTTCAAGAAGGTAAATGAAAAACTCGCCTCTGACAATCTGAAATTAAAATGAGAGGTTGTCGAGTGAAAGTGATACTCAAAACGACTCCATAGCTAGGTTAGAAGTCATGCTTACCATAAAGGACAATGAGTGTGAGAAATATAAAAGCAATCTTGAAAAAGAAACCATTACACTCAATAAACTTAACAATGGCAAGGCTAAATTGGAAGAGGTTCTGAACATGGAGAACCAAGGAAAATCAGGTTTAGGCTATGGAGATCCAGTGTTTGTTAAGGAAGGTAAGGGCACTTCGAAAAACAATGAGATATTTAATGTTACACGTGTCTCCTCACAAAAACAGAAGAAATAGAAAAAAGAGATACGTGTGTCACCATTGTTTTGCCCCTGGACATATACGTCCATTTTGTTACAAGTTGAAACAGGAACTTGGCTTGGAGAAGAACAGCGGCCATTTGACAAGACAACTGTGGGCACAGTTGGAGTCACAACTGCCCAGTCAACAGTAATCTGCTCCAAAAGCCACATGGGTAAGAAAGGACACTCTAAAATGTCAAGTGGTGTTTTCCTCCTTGAAGAGCAGTGTGGAAGGAGCCTGGTACTTTGACAGTGGCTGCTCCCGCCACATGACTGGCTCTCTTGAGCATTTCAAAGACTATGAAGCCTTTAAAGGTGGAAAAGTCGATTTTGGTGGAGGTTCTCAAGGTGAGGTAATTGGAAAAGGTACTCTGAATGTTAATGGTTTGCCTAACGTGCATAATGTCTTGCATGTTGATGGGTTAAAGGCAAACCTAATTAGCATAAGCCAATTGTGTGATGATGATCTACATGTCAAGTTTGATAAGAAGATTTGTGAGGTCTTCGATGATTCAAACATATGTGTTTTGAAAGGTGTAAGATCCTCTGATCATTGTTACAAGTTGATTGATAATCATTCATGTTTTAACTCAATTTTTGATAATGCTCCTGATCTTAGTGTCAATTGTGTTGAGAATTGCATTACAGGGTGCACTTGGGAGCATGAAAAGATTAATGATGAATCTGATCCAAAGTCCACAACAGAATCTGCAGATACACCAACTGTGAGGACTACTGACAGTCCAGATGAACAGTCAACTGCCACAACAGATGGTCATACAGCAGCTGATTCTGGTTCAGATTCTGAAATCTTGGAAGATCAGAAAACCAGAGGTAATAATGCTACAACAAGGTTACAGGGAGATCATCCCAATTCCCAGGTCATTGGGGGAGTGGATGAAGGAATAAAAACAAGAAGGAAACGAATAAATTATCGGGAATTAGCCGGTTTGGTATGCATGCAATCCGTGTACCTCTTATTATTTCGTTGCTAATTTTGAGCATGAGGATGAGTCAGAAACTTTAAAAGTTAATAATTGGACCAATGTCATGCAAGAGGAAGTGGAAAAATTTGAAATGAAAGATGTTAGGTTCTTGGTTCGTAGGCCATCTAATACTGAATATATGGTAGTTGTTACTTGTTGTACTCAATTGTTGAGGATGAACCAGATAATCAAGGATTATGGTCTTAGAAGTGAAATATTGACCGTATTTGTGATAGCTTAAGGTCCTTGAATATTGCCAAGAATCCGGTACAATATTTCCTAACAAAGCACATAGATATTATGCACCATTTTATTAGATATCTCGTTGATCAAAAAATCATTACTCTAGAACATGTAAGCACAACGGATCAACTTGCTGATATCTTTACCAAGGCTTTGGATTTCGAGAGATTTTCTCTCAGACTGTGTGATATCAGTTGACTGCACAAGAGTGCAGACAACTGTCTGCATAACTGTATAATTGTAAATTACAGTCACAAAAAAAAAATAAAAAAAAAATGCATTCATTCCTTGCACGATTGTCTTTTGTGATCACTTGGTCTTCTTTAGTCCCTTGACTCCAAGCTTTGACCCTTGAATGTGAGACCCTTCTTAACCTGATAATGAAAATTGTCTTGTTAATTCCTTCGTGTTGTTTATCATGGAGTGGGCACTCAATCTAAGGTTACGGGGAAAACAAGCTGCCTCCAGTCTTTGAAGTTACTACTCATTTAGGCAATGTGCTGACGTGTATTCATACATAACTTGAGAATCAGTGTAACAGTGTATTGAGAGAGTGAAAAGCTCCTCCCCGTAACTGATTCATAAGTCATAAGCCTTCAATGAGAGTGTTCTAGAGGCTACATGATTGAAGGTGAATCTCATTGAATTCTTGTGAGTTGAAACCGAGTCATGGACTGAGGTGATCATACTATGTCACACCAAAATTGAGACAATCTTCACTTGTGTGTTTAGGCATATTTTTTTTCTAGGTTTCTTCTCTCCTTGGTATTAACATCAGCAAATTGAATTGTTGTTTTTATGTGTTAAAGATTGATGCTTTTCGTGTGATTAACGATAATCTAATGGCGTGATGTTCAAGTTTCATTGTGCAGTTGGTGGAAATTATGGTATATTGTGGATGAATGGATTCTGTTGAAGTTGACAAGTTCTAATTCTGGGACGGACAGTTTATCTCAAAACATGGAAAAAGTTTGAATTTTAAAATCAAAATCCTTGTTTGTTTTGGAATTTAAATGGGTACTCGAGTTCTTAGGAAGAATCACTGTCCTCCCTTGATTTTTTCCTCCTTGTCAAATCTGGTTGTGAATTATGGTTTAGTATATCTTCTTCTTCATGCTTTCTAGCTTCATTTCTCTCATCTCATCTTGTTCCTATTCTGCAAATGCTCTCTCTCTAACATTTTTGCAGATAAATCTGAGAATTCAGGAGAAACTCTAAGTGATTGTGTGTGACACAAAATGATTGTTTGCCACTGCTCTGATCAAGCTCAGGCATTTTTGTTGTTAAGCATCCAGCTGGTGCTAAGCAACTTGTTCGTGCAACTGTGCAGACAACTGGACAGTCAACTGTACAGTCAATTGTACAGTCAACTGGTAAGTCATCTGGTAAGTCTGCAGAACTCGCTGGTCTATAAAGGTTTGCTGCGATGTGAGTTGAGATTGATGATGCTCTTAGAGGTATTTTTGTTGGGGAGTGAAAGATATTCACATTTTTTTCTTTCTTTGAGTTTGATGGTTCTTCTCAAAAAGGGGGGAGAAAGTGGTCAAAGTGGTCTTCATATGGTCTTCTTATTCAGGGGGAGAAAAATGTGTTCTTAAGATGTATTTAGGAGGAGTAGAATCCAATGTTCAAATTCAGGGGGAGAGATTATTGTTTTGGATGTTTTGATCAGAACCACAAAGATATGGGGAGATTGAAAGAGTATGAAATACTCATTTACTTATTTTTATGTATCTTTGTGATTCTGATAATAATTATTGTATATAATTAGTTTAGAGTTTATTTAATTTAGGAATTAGTTGTAATTATTTAGGAATAGTTTATATTAGGATTACTTATTTTAGTTAAGATTTATTTCACTAACCTACTAATGTTTATCTTTGGTAAGTTGTGTGTCTTTGTATTGTAGAAAATGAAGGACTCTATTTAAAAAAGGAGATGGGATGATTGGTGAAGATCTCCACGAAAATAGCTATCAACTGTCTAGACAACTGTCAACACAGTTGTACTCACAGTTGGTTGGTTCCCAGAACAGTCCTAGCTGCATAATTTTCTTACACAGGATCTAAGCCTCATAAACAGCTCTGGAACTAGCTCTCCCTTTTTTCCAGAAAAATTTGTGAGGCACAGATGAGACGGCAGTATTGAGTCTTCAATTTCTGCTTGAGCAACCGTTTTTCCCTTGGCGCTGGCTTCCAAAGCTGCTTTTCGTACAGTTTCCAGAACGGAATAATTACCAATCGGTACAATGTACTATACCCTCTGTTACACCAAATGCAATGTACTATCTAGTGACAACATGATGATATGTACTTTTAAGAATTGTTACAAATAATGCAACTCAGTTGCATTATTTGATAATAAAATTGGAAAGTACATGCATTAAAATGTATTAAAAAGTACAAAAATTGCATTATTTGAAATAAATTGAAAAGTACGTTGCATTAAGTGGTAACTTTGATGTACATTGTATTTGGTGTAAACAAAGTGATAGTACATTGTACCGATCGGTCGATCGGCCGCCGTTTGGGAACTTCAGCAGTTCTTTGACAGTTTAGGGGTACTATTCCTCACACATATACAGAGAAAAAAAATGCAGCTTGAGGATGATCAACTTAAATCAAAACAGATTAAAGGGGCAGATATCAAACTTCATTAGTATAATCAGATTTCATTTTGCATCATCCAAACAGGTCCTAAGTGTTTGTAGCAACATCCCCTGCAAGAATACTGATAATGTATTCAATCTCTTCAGCAACTTCTTTCATCGAAGGCCTATTCTGCCTCCTCTCATCCAAACACGCCGCTGCCAAATTCCCCAACGCTTTAAACGTCTCTAACTCCAACTTCGTGGCGCCATATTTAAGTACTAAATCCACCGCGTCCATAAATCTCTCTTCCTCCATTACCCTTCTCATGTAAACCACGAAGTTCACACACTCTTCTTCTCTGTTGAAGTCAATAGCTTTCTGAGTAGTCAACAATTCCAATAAAACAACCCCAAAGCTGTAAACATCGCTCCTGTCGGTCAACTGAAGGTTGAGGTAGTATCCGGGGTCAAGGTAACCGAGGGTGCCTTGAGCAGAGGTATTTATATGAGTACAATCACTCTCACTTTGCTCCACAAGTCGAGAAAGTCCAAAATCAGAAACTTTTGCCTCGAGCTTTTCATCGAGCAAAATATTACTTGATTTAACGTCGCGATGATATATAGGTGGGACTGCTGATGAGTGAAGGTACGCTAGCCCTTCAGCTGTGTGAAGTGCAATGGCAAGCCTATGCTGCCAACTCAGCGGGCCCTCATTTCGGAATCTTGGAATGTGAAGGTGTTCGAAGAGGGTCCCGTTTGATACGTACTCGTATATCAAGAGAGGCTGGTCAAGGTCAACGCAACAGCCTATGAGACGGACTAGACTTCTATGGTTGACTTGACAGAGGATTCGAACCTCATTAAGGACTTGTGCAGTGCCTTTCATGTTACCCGGTTTTGCTCGTTTAACGGCTATGATCGTTCCATCTTCGAGAGTGCCTTTGAAGACCTCACCAAAGCCACCCGAGCCAAGAAGATTCTCTTTTGCAAAATTGTTTGTGGCTTTTTTGATGCCTTTTCCGGTGAAGATCTTGGCTGATTTCCCACTGTTGTTGGCGTTTAAGATATCTTCACGCTCCTTGATTAACATCTTTCGTGCCTCTTTTTTCGCGTAAGTTTGTCGCCTGTATATTAGAAATCCGCTTAGAAAGAGGAGCAGGACGGCACCAATCGCACCTGAAAAGCAAAAATACTGATCGGTATGTCGCTTGACATTTGTTTATACAGATCTGGGAACTGCTCCGACTATACAGAAATCCTACTTCTATAGTTAATGAGCTACATTTTATGATAACACGAGTTACTTTTCTAATCATACGAGTTACATTTTACCCGCATACAGATAATTTTAGTAACATGGGTTACATCCTACAGTAAAGATTTCGGCTTCATTGCAGTTGAATTGCACATGCCCCATTATCGTGTTATACTATATATGTAGAGCTAATATATACCTCCCATGGCAGGCATTTGGCTCTTCTTAGGCTTGCAATGTTTCCCTTTGCACTCTGCATAGAAACACAAGTAGAGAATCAGATAAACCAGATTAAGATTTCTTCTGACATAACAAGAAAACTCAGAAAAAAAAAACCCTTTTAAAAAAAAAAAAAAAAAAAAAACATGAAATTCAAGAAAAAAAGGTTACTTACTTCGACAAACTCCGTTAATCGGATCCCATAACTGTTCTCTATGACAAAAGCACCGTTTCTGCCCTGCATTATCCGGATCAGGCAAGCACTTTGACTTAGGCAAATCGCGACAATCAACAGGCAACTTACAACGAGGCTCCTGAGGCAACGCCCATTCAATCTCCAACCCTTCCCCAACCCACTTATCAACATGCAACTTATAATCCAAGTTTATAAAACTCCGCATCGCCAAACACCCTCCTTCATGAAGCTTAACCAAATAAGCGTTCTGGGAGCCACCCGTCCTAAAATCGCAGCACAAAGTCCCCCTACAAGCTGCCATCGAGCCAGTGTAGTTAACATAAGCTTGAGCCACACCAGTAGACGAACAATTTATAGGCTGTTGTATATGTAACATAGAGTCTCCACAATTTATTAACAAAATCGTGTTACTTCCCGTTATATTGAAAGGTAAATTTGAGTCGAGGTGGACCCCCTCTAAACGGAGATCCGTGTTCATGCAAGTTCCGGGGAGTAATGGCGCTGGCTGGATCACTAGCCGTTGGTTCGAGGGATTGATGGATGTGATCATATATGATGAACCGTTTAGACCGTCTAACCATAGTTTGTCACCTACGCACCTGATTTTGTAGTCCTGGTCACCGCAGGTTGGACCCGTGGTTAGTGGATAAGGGACCGCGGTTTGACCGCAGTTTCCGCACTGCATTGCAGCCATTGTAGGGTGTGAACATAGTAGAAAGAATGATATAAAGAGGAGAGGAAATGTTTTGTAGCTTGCCATTGAAGGGAAGGTGTGGACATGCTAAGAGAGTATTTGAAGTTGGCAAGTGTAAAGTACAGAATGTTGCAATATGATATGTTGAGTTTTAATTCCTATTTGGCCCTTGATTTTTGGGATTATGTTATGAAATTATAAGAGGGTTTTCTTGATTTCCTAAAGCCCTATAACGGTTTCTGAGGGGGATTCTAAGATCAGAAAGGAGTTATTTACGCAGATACTCATGATTATATAGGATGCTTTATCAAATACTCCCTCCGTCCCAAAATGATATTCGGATTTGACTATTCAAAGTTTTTAAGGATATGAACACTTGCTACACGATGAGTCATGCTATGGTTATGCATTTTTAAGCCTAATGGAAATAAGAACTTTTTAGGATAAGAAGATCATTTGTGACGGAGAGAGTACTCCTCTTCCCAAAATGAGAGTTTCTTATTCACTTCCAAGATGTCAAAAAAAAAAATAAAAAAATTGTCTCCTTACAAACCATTTTTGGCAATGAAAGAGAGTTTCTTCTTCACTTCGAAGCAGGGGCAGATCTACTAGTGTGCCTACCATTGCCCAGGCAATGGTAAAAAAAAAAAAAAATATTTTTTTATTTTTTTTTACATTTTGAGTAAATAACTTCATAACTGTGCGCCTAGTTTACATAATCTTTAGGTAGCTTAGTTGGTTGAGATGTTAGTTTTTTTGCCAAGTGACATGGGTTCAATTTCAACTCCCACTAGTTGCAAATAGTTTCCAATTTTTTTTTAAACTCTAATAGGTGAGCTTTTTTCAAAGTTTTGTAAAATTCTTTTGATACCACTTAAAAATTTTTTTTCCCTCTACTATGATTTTCTTTTTAAAAACATCAATGTAAAAAAAAAAGTTAAAAAAAATCTTAACCATCAATTTAACTGACATTAATATAAAATTTTGTAGTTGTTCATGACATAAGCTTTCTTGTTCAAATTAAAAAAAAAATAAAAAATTGACCACGTATGTTTTTAAATTTGCTCATCATTTTTATTTCTATTTTGTCGATTTATCAACTATTATTGTGTGAATGATTTTTTCTTTACTAGCTATTTTTAGAATGGAGCATCGACCTTTTCCAATAATTCCCAAAATTTTACTTAGAGTAAATTGCCTAAGTATTTTACTACATCCGTCCCACTTGAAAAGGTTGAAGGTTGATATTCCTTTTTGAGTTGTCACACTTGAAGGGTAACTTTCGTCTTTAAGAAGCACTAATACCAGAGTACACTAAACAAAAAAATCGCGAGCGCTGCCCCCGAACCCCCATTCATTTTAGTTTCACGGTATTTTTTTTTCTCGCAAAAAGTAGGCAACACCAAATATTTTAGTGTAGATCCGCCACTGCTTCCAAGATGTCCAAAAAAAAAAATTAAAAATTGTCATACGCCGGTTTAAAAGGACTTGAAATTCCTTATACCCATCATCAGTGTTAGCATAAATATTGGTGTAAAAGAAAGCATAAGACATATTCCTAGGAGATGAAAGACAAAGTCACATGTATAGTTAGGGTTCCTAGATAAATTTGAGAGTTTCTGTCTCTTGAGCATTGCACTAACAACTTTCCAGGTGATGAGATGGAATTTATAGATCCAAAGCCCTGTCAGTTAAGAGTTTTAAGTTTAGTTTCCAAAACCCTAAGAGCAATGCTCGGGGCACAAAATCTTGCTCACAAAATGAAGTGATGATATTTTATTGCTTGCAACGATAATTGACCCGCCACACTCAAATTAAAAACATTAATAATATCATTACAATTAAGATTTTGTGAACAAATTTTTATGAATTTTTTGTGCCCTTAGTATTATCCAAACCCTAACCTTGGCTTTTAGTGCACTTGTCATAT
The DNA here is from genome assembly GCA_026119855.1 of Campanula takesimana. Classification (NCBI taxonomy): domain Eukaryota; kingdom Viridiplantae; phylum Streptophyta; class Magnoliopsida; order Asterales; family Campanulaceae; genus Campanula; species Campanula takesimana. Next base: position 175,360 of record JAOWBW010001641.1, read on the forward strand.
TCTAACAGGCCGCTCATTACTATGGGCTCACACGCTCGATTACGGTTTAACTCCTCCATGAAAGTAGAGAAGAACTAAAGAGTGTAATAACATTAAGTTAAGGTCCGCGGCCCTCGTTCGTCAATTTTTTTTTTTTACTATTGCAATTTTTGTAAATTTTAATTAGTGTTAGTGTAATAAATTAAACTTTGCCCTTTTTTCAATACTAAATTTTTTTCTTGCCCCATTACACTAAATCTTGGCCAACCTGGCCCATGGATGTTATTTGGTCTTTACTAGGGCCATTGACCAAAATGGACTGGTCTATTAACAACATCCTTATTACCCGTCCCAAATGTCTCCAAAAAAAATTATTGAGAAAAAATTAAATTTATTATTGATTAAAAGCTGATTATTTTTTTCTTTTAATATTTATTTTGAGACTAAAGAATACAATGGCTTCTAGATTTTTATAATAACTGGGTTTTTGGCCGGGCCAAGGCTAGAATCACATTTTCTAGGCCCAACCTATACCACCCCCGGTGAAGCTCTGGAACATACACTGGCTCAGGCTCAGACAACACTCAGACTACGGTCTTGGTTGGCTGGTAGGCTCGGCGGGCCCTAGATATTGCCCTCTCAATTTCTATCCATCGATTACCCGCTCACTACAACAGAGCAGCGCAGAGGCAATTTCTATCCATCGATTACCCGCTCACTACAACAGAGCAGCGCAGAGGCGGAGCTATGCTTATGTGAAAGGGGGCACTTGCCCCCATTGAGTTTTCAAATTGTACTAAATTAGTACTAGTAAAATTTACAATTTGTAATTTTTATAATGACAAATTGTATTTTTCCTCCTTTAGACTAGGAAAAAATTAACGCTATATCATATTTTTGCCCCCTTTTGAATTAAATATAGGTATTACATTACAATATCTCAAATAAATATAATTTTGCTTCCTTTGCACCCAACTGAAGTCAAATCTAAACATACATAGCCGCAAAAGGAATAACAAGAATTGAGTGGGACAAATGAGAATAAACACAAATATAATAAGTAGATTAAATTTACACTTAAAACCATGGCGACAATTTGACCACCAAATCTTCACTAAACTTTACACATAACCTATTTTTCATAGGCTTAATCCACATATAATATCTCAAACTTAACTAACCATATATTGTAACACCAAAAGCCTGTGGTCCATTTGGTTGTCCACACACTTTTTTCACCATACCAAACACATAGTATAATAAACAAACTACAAACACAACTTTTTCTACGAGTACTTACGTTCATCAAAGCCCAACATATTTGACAATTTTTACCTTTTTTTTTTCTTTTGACGATCTCCGCGCCGGAAGTAGGCGAGAAGAAGGATCAAACCCTAGCGCTCATCGAAGGTGAGGTTTGGCTTTTACCAGTAGGCCACTGCTTTGGGGACAATTTTTTTCCCCTTTATTTGACAAACTAAATATAAGTGCAATTAGCACTCCATAATCTTGACATATATAATCACATAATTGCGTGACGGTTGTTGTACTCCGGAGACATGATTCTTCTAGCGGTGTTGTTGTTGGTGGTAGTGGTGGTGGAAGATGTTGATGAAGACGTCGTGAACCCGTACTCCGGCCGGAAAATTTGTATGTCAGTGGTTTGGAACCGCTCCGAGTCGCCGGTCGGAAGTCTCATGTACGACGCCGACGGTGAATCGGTGAGGACGGAACGTATTAATCCTTGTTCACCATTTTTGTGTTGCATTATGGCGTTGTAGACTAATGGAATTAGACCCTCCATAATATTTTTTTTAGAGAGAGAAAGTTGGTGAGATTGTTTTTGGGGTTGATTAAATGGAATGGGAAGGAGGCTTTGGTTTATAAGAGGAGGGGGAGGTGGTGACGTGGCGTAATGGGTTGGAGTCCAGCTGTTTACGCAAGGCCAGGTAGGCAATGAGAAGACTTACGAAATTATTGCTACCAAACGAGAGTTTACGGGAATTAAAATAATATGTTGAAAAGTAAGTATTATGAATGGGTAGGAGAGAGAAAATAAGGTAGTGGATAGTTGTTGTGAGTGGATATGAGAAAAAAAAATATATATATTTTGGGTAAGTAAAAATAATAATGGCACGTTTAAAATGAAAATAAGTAACGATAAATATAAGACAGTATGAGGAAGAGAAAAAATCCCACAAGAAGACCTTGAAAACTACTAGTATTATTTTGATTATTTTAGTATTGTGAAAGGTATATCTAAACTACATCCAAAGCCACCTTAGTTACATCTTACCAAATCTCACTATTTCTTTACCTTCTCGAATATTGACATTCTTTTTATTTCAAAAATTAAAATAAAATAAGTTTGTTAGGTCATATTTATCCTAATATTTTGATTCCAATGTCATTCTCATTGCTTTCTTCAATGTTAAGTTCAAGACCAATTATTTATTTGAATGTTTGGTTTACATAAATGAAAAATCTAAGAATGGTACATATTTGCTAGCCAAAAGTACAATACTTCATTATTACTCTATTGTAGTATATGATCAATAACAAAGCAATATAGATTAATTTTTATTGATGAAAAATACTCGCCCGTCACACTTGACTTGAGATTAAAAGGTGGGCATAAAAATTGAGAAAAAGTTAATATATGTGTGGTAGAAAATGAAGAGAAATAATGAGTGAGATAAATAGTATTGTTGGATGAAGAAATTGGTTGATGAAAAATGAAGAGAGAGAGAGAGAGAGAGTGAGTAGTGATGTAGATTGAATATAAAATTATACAAAATGACTATTAGGATTCTCAAGTGAGCTGAGACAGACCAAAATAGACATAAGTATCAAGTGAGTTAGGACATATCATCAGTTTGATCATCCATCAAAAACTGTTTCAGGTTTAAATCCGCGTCGCGCTCGGCCAAAGGTTTCATAAAAACAGCATGCGGTGTGGTATTATTAACTCCTTTTTTTTTTTTTTTTTTTTTAAGGACGGAGGCTTTCAATCTAAATGCTTTCAATATCAACCAATAGGAGGAAGTATTACTTAGTTTGAGAAGTTCAAAGTTTTAATGCTCATCATATAACCCTTTAAGAAGGGCCAGAATTAAAATCAGCAGTAAGAGGATATTATAATTTGAAATCTACACACACACACACACACACACACACATATATATATATATATATATATATATATTAAAGTTAGTGAGGAGGGTTAAGGTTTTGACATGTGGATAAGTCATGGAAAAGCTTGAATTTGATGATGCCACATCAACACTATTCTCATAAATAAGTGACTTTTCATTTTATTTTTTTTCTATTAGCTAATAGTATAAGCTAATAATATTAGTTACTATAGATGTAACTATTATAGTTTACTATTATAGTAACTATTACTAATAATAGTAATAGTTAACTATAGTAGTTATCTATTATAGTTAACTATTACTATTATTAGTAATAGTTAACTATAGTAGTTACCTATCATAGTAACTATTACTATTTTTATTAATAGTTACTATAATAGTTACCTTATATAGTAATTAATATTATTAGCTAATAATGTTAAACAAATAATAATTGACTATTAATAGTTAACTATTATTATAATTAAAATTTATAATTAATTTTTATAATTAACTATTGAATAAATTAAAAATTACTATTAATAGTATTAGTAATCGTAATAGTTGCTATATATATTAACTATTACTATTAATAGTATAATTAGTTAATCGTAATAATTACTATATGGGTTAACTATCATTATTAATAGTATTAGTTAATTATTATACAATATATATTACTAATATTTACTATTAATAGTATTCACTTCGTCCGAGAGTAAGAGTCCTACTTTCTATTTTTATACGTCCCAGAGTAAGAGTCTCTTTCCTAAAATGACAAATAATGAAAAAGTATAAATAGTATTTTGGACAATTATACCCTCAACCCACTTGCAATGTTAACCCAGTTTCTATTATTTTTTAATAAGTGTGCGCAAACAATGTATGACTCTTACGATAGGACAGGGGGAGTATTAATTAATCATAATAGTTACTATATAGGTTAATTATTACTATTAATATTATTAGTGAATAATAATAGTTTTTATATATGTTAGTAAATATAATTAATAATATTATGTAATTATAATAGTTATTTAAATTATTATTTAGTAATAGTATTAGTTAAGATGATGGATACTCTATTAGTTACTATAACTAGAAAAATTATTTATTTAAGACATAATAAAATTATTATACTAACACATTAGATGTACATTATAAACTTTTATATTTACTAATCACAATGTGTATATATAAAATCATTCTTGAACAATAGCTAATATTATCAAGTCAGTTATCTTTAAAATTAAAAGTTAATTCATAATGATAATAATTTATCTTTATATTCAAATTTCATTTATCATAATTATTAAAACAAAATTAGAAAATTAACATAATTTTCCTAAATTTGTAAGAAATTTTTTTAATTCATATACAATATAATTATATTACAATAAGTTATCATGTTACTTTACTAAGTAAAAAACATAAAAAATAAAATACGAAAAAAATAGTAAATTAGTTTCCCGTGCAAAGCACGGGTTACCCACTAGTACCTGTAATGAGAGGATAATATCATGATCCCTTTGCTAAGAAGCAATGCCCGATAAGTTCATTTTTTATAAATCTCTTTTTAATAAGTTCCTTACAATATGTTGTATTATTCAGTAATTGTACTGTATCAACACTGCACACAGAATATAATACTGCATGCCGGCAATCAGATTTTGGCGACCAGATTCTCGTGACTGACGGCGGCCGACTGGATGCACTAGTATTGATGCAGTATCATTTTTTTTTCCTGAGTGTTCCATGCATTATAATAGACTACTGCATAAGAACTTTCCAAACATTTTAATTTATTGAGGAACTTGCAAGGAAGAAGATTTTTCAAAAAAAAGAGAACATTTGAGGCATTTTCACAAATATATTTGACCAAAATTTGTTGGACAATAAATATTTTTCACACGAAGGATTCAATCAAATATCAAACGAAATGATAACATTGTGAAAAGCACGATTAGGTCATGAGTAGTTTTCCATTATGTATAGAAAGCTTCCTCAAATTAAATAAAAACAATTTGTCCTCAATTATCTTCTGATCAAATCTTTAGGGTATCTCCTAAGATTTCAAGCACAATGCAAATTGTGTACTATATAATTGGTAATAGGACAGTTGAGCTACAGCTTCTAAATGGAATTAAAATTTTCATGGCCGATTTGTTGTACTTGTACATGGCTGATTTTGATTTGAAAACAATTAACAAGAAATTGCTTATCTTGAAATGGTAAAATTTTAGGACTATGAGTTGCCACCAAATTGTGCATTATCATCCACGATGAGGATAATTAATCAACCACGTTAGAAAAACCGATTAATCAATCATCTTAATTAGGTGAACATTTTTGGGTAAATTTGTAAATCTTGTAGCTAACATATCCTTGATGTGTTTAATCATTGTTTAGGTGAGTGATTTATGTTTTACAGTTCATCAGAATCAATCATGGTGGTGTTATTTTCGGATGATGAAAAATGGGATGTTACACACAAAAAATGTGTAAATTCTAGGTGTGCACTACTCACCACGTCATACAATGGGTTTTTTATTACTTCTCTATATTAATTAGAATACAAATACTAGATCTGTCCTTAAGTGAGTGTTTAAATTTTATTTTAGGAACATAACTTTTTGTACAATTTGGTGGTAAAATTCATATAAAATCTTGTAATCCTCGTTACAAACATTTAGTTTTTGCAAGTATAAAGAGATCGGTAAAAAAAAAATCGAAAAAAATATATTTAGGGACAAAGTTATGATCAAAATACACTCATTTTGGGACAAAAATTTCCTGAAAATAGACCCTCATTTAGGGACAGAGGGAGTAATAAGTTTGGATTCGTGTGGTTTAAGTCTGTGATGCTCGGACTTTCTGGTTTACCCCGTTATACCCATATCAGACACTCAAATTTTTAATATTTAAGTATTTTTGTTGCGCGCGCACACATATAGACCTCATCATAATATCATTGCATATTTTCAGAACAAGAGTACAATTAAAATTTATTTCCTCCATCTTATAAAAATGTGCACGATAATTTTGTTTGAACGTCTCATGATAAATCCCACTTTCTAAATAAAAATATTATATACTCCCTCCGTCTCAAAATAGATGTCGTTTTGGAGTGTTTCACACATATTAACAAATGTCATTAATGCATGTGAATAAGTCTCAAATACCCTAAAGTAATTCAACTACCTAGGTAATTAAATGGTTAGGTAAGAGATAGTTCGTTGTCATTATTAAGGGTATAATTGGTATAGAGCAATAAAAAAGTTTTAAAAATAGTGAAACGACAAGTATTTTGATACAATATTTAACCCCCAAAACGACATCTATTTTGAGACGGAAGGGAGTAGTTTTTTTGAGGTGGTCTCCCATGAGAACAAGGGGATCCGTCTCATGCATGAGACGGGTCGCCCCATGACCCATGGGCCGAACCCGCCACGTGGCAGCCTCCCAGAGCTCAAATTTTTTTTTTTTTTTTTTTTTTGAGTTTTTATATTATTTTTTCAGCTTTTCCGTCGTTGACCAAAAGTAATAGTTACCATAATTTAATGTAATGACTGAATACATATAAAGTAATATTGTTCATAAGTAAACGTAACACCTGCTTTGCAAAAACAAAAGCTCGTTTTACCCATTTTTTCAAATGTAATACTAACTATAATTACATGTAACCCAAGCAATATCTAAATGTAATTATCATTTATACTGAAATGTAAAAATGCTTTTGCAAAAATGTAAAATATTGTGTATTTTGATTTAAATTTTTGAAAAGTAACAACTCATATATATGAATGTAATTGTTTGTACAAGTAAATGTAACACTTTAATAAAAGAAATTATAACATATTTCTATATATAATGTAATACTTTTACATGTAACACTAATCAAGTGTTTTTAGCTCTAAAAATGTAAATGGTTGAATTATTACTTTTTCTATACATATGTGTTACAATTATGTATAAACATTATTACATATAAGTAACACGTTCGTTACATTTTAGTTGTAATAAGTATTACTTTTGGCAAACGAAGAAAACATAAAAAAACACTGTTACTTTTCTATATATATGTATTACTTTTATGTATACAAACTGTTACTTTATATGTATGCAGTCATTACATTATGTTATAGTAACTATTACTTTTGACAAACCGAAAAAAAAAAACCAAAAAAAAAAACCAAACTTTTTTTTTTTTTTGGCCTATGAGAGGCTGCCACGTGGCAGGGTCGCCCATGAGTCCTGGAGCAAAAAAAAAAAAAAACAAAAATTTTTTTTGGGCATATAAGAAGTTGCCACGTGGCATGGGTTGCCCCTTGGGTCATGGAGCCGGGTCATGGGTTGGGTCTTGGGTCGAAATGACCCGTCTCATGGATGAAACGGGTATGTGTGTTCTCACTTGATTAGTGTTACATGTAAAAGTATTACATTATCTATAGAAATATGTTATAATTTCTTTTATTAAAGTGTTACATTTACTTGTACAAACAATTACATTCATATATATGAGTTGTTACTTTACAAATATTACTTTCTTTCAAAAAATTAAATCAAAATACACAATATTTTACATTTTTGCAAAAGCATTATTACATTTCAGTATAAATGATAATTACATTTAGATATTGTTTGGGTTACATGTAATTATAGTTAGTATTACATTTGAAAAAATGGGTAAAACGAGCTTTTATTTTTGTAAAACAGGTGTTACGTTTACTTATGCACAATGTTACTTTATATGTATACAGTCATTACATTAAGTTATGATAACTATTACTTTTGGTAAACGTCGGAAAAGCCGAAAAAATAATATAAAAACTCAAAAAAAAACCAAAAAAATAAAAATAAATTGTGGGGTGGCCTATGGGAGGCTGCCACGTGGCGGGTCATGCCCCATGGGTCCTGGGGCGACCCGTCTCATACATGAGACGGATCCCCTTGTTCTCATGGGAGACCACCTCATTTTTTTTTATCAATTAATGAGACCCACTAGTTATATTCACAACAACTATCGACTAGTATTCCCTACCCCCACTTTCTCTCTACTACCTTACTTTTTATACTCACAATTATTACAAATTAATAATCCCTCCTTAATTCCCGCACACAGTCAAAATTGTGCACATTACTATGGGACGGAGGGAATACTGATTGCCCATAAACTTTACGTAACTTCATTAAAAAAAAAAAACCCACTTTTTAATCATTTTTTTTTTAAAAAAAAGTCTATTGATTTTGAGAGAGTATCAAAATCTTTGTGAAAGATAATTTGTCTATATTTTTATAAGACTGAAATAATTTTTAATATCACAAGTAATACATAGCCGTTAAATCATGGTATACAAGTAGTAAACCAATTATAGTACGGAGGATTTCATCTCGAACTACTCTTATTATGTGAAAACAATTACTACTCCTTAAGTGGTACAACAGATGTTTTTTAGTCCTTAAAAAAATAAAGGTAGTACTGTAACGACCCAAGCCTGCAGACCCGACCCGCCACATAGGTACCATACACTAGCCCACCAAGCATCTTCTCAATTGGGTCAACCACAGCCCATCACAGGCCTCCAAAAGTCCAATGGATGATTTGATGCTTAGTAGGAGTGTATGGGCCTTCTATATAGTACACTCAATTCCCACATATTTCCGATGTGGGATGGGGGATATCACAATCTCCCCCACTCAAATCCTTGCCGTCCCTGGCAAGGTCAATCAATACCCAGATTGTACCCCCGGGCTAGCTCGCAAGCCTTAAGGCCGGGGTTCCGCTCTGATATCATTTGTAACGACCCGAGCCTGCAGACCCGACCCGCCACATAGGTACCATACACTAGCCCACCAAGCATCTTCTCAATTGGGTCAACCACAGCCCATCACAGGCCTCCAAAAGTCCAATGGATGATTTGATGCTTAGTAGGAGTGTATGAGCCTTCTATATAGCACACTCAATTCCCACATATTTCCGATGTGGGATGGGGGATATCACAAGTACTCTGTAGAAGTTGAACATAGTCGTGCCAATGGCTAAGAACAAACTAAGTATGACTATTTTTTTTATTTTTTTAAGGGATGCAGACTTTTATAAGAAATGTTGAATGCAGTTGAACATAGTCGTGCCAATGTTTATCATCACGACCTTTATTGAAGTTTGGTCTTAAAGCAGATTTCACTCTAGGTCACATTGATTCTAAACACATGTTGATTCGCCTTACACATGAGGGGGATTTCAATAGATTATGGGCGAAAGACCTTTGGTTTGTTGGTCGATTCCCCATGCGTGTTGCAAGGTGGACTCCTAATTGGCGTCCGGATCAGGATTCATCTTTGTTTCCTGTTTGGGTCAGCCTCCCCGGATTACCGATTCATCTTTTTAATAAAATGTGCCTTTTTTCCATTGCCAAGATTTTTGGAGAGCCATTAGCCATTGATCATGCCACATCAACATTGTCTAGACCAAGTGTGGCAAAGGTCTTGGTACAGATAGAATTATTGAAGAAATTACCATCACGGGTGTTTTTGGAGTGTGGTGATGAGGCGGGGTTTTATCAATACTTAGAGTTCGATAATATCCCCATTTATTGCAAACACTGCTATAAGCTCGGGCATGCATTGTCCAATTGCAAATTTGTAAAGGGTAAGCATGTTCAAGCCAATGGTAAAACTGACAGTGAGGGAAGATGGCTAAGGACCCAATTGTAGAAGTTATGGCTAGTGTTGAAAAACAGGTGCAAGCTATGGTGAATGATACAGGGAAGTGCAAGACAGTGAACCCAACATGGAAGAAGAAAAATGATGATGGTAACAATGGAGTTTCAAACCAGGCCTCAAAGCCTAGCAATGTTGAGGAGGCTATGAATGTGGAGAGTGTTGTGGATTTTGGAACTCCTTCGACTGGTAGAGCACTAGCTATCGTTCCCTTTATACCGGCTTTAAAGCCTCTGATAGAAAATATTGATATTTCTGACACTAGTCCTGCAACTGAAAATGTAGAAGGTTGCACACCAATTGCACTTGGTGAGGGGTTAGGTAATTTGGATCATCATAGAGAATCCCCTTCAAACGAAGATATTGAAGCAATTGTCATGGCGAAAGTGGCTGCTTTTAGAGAAAATCAAGCTTCTTCTGCTCCCAACCTTCGTCCTCTTTCAGCTCGTACTCCGAATCTCAAATATTTTAATCCCGAATATATCAATCCAAAAAATCTAAAAGAAGCTCTTACCATTAGGGAAAAATGTGATTCTGAACCGGAAGGCGGTCTCTCTGATACATCTCATTCGGCATTTGACAACGCTCGACTTTATGGAGGTATGGTTGGAGGAGTTCCTGTTGATCCTTCGGCTCCAATGGCAGGTAGCGGAAATTTGGAGGATTACTATGATGATGAAGACTGCTTTCAAAGAGTCAAAGGAAAACGAGGAAAATCTGGCTCGAAGAATAACAAGCCGAAAAGGTCTTGGAAGCCAACAAGGCATTTTATTTGATATTTTTCCTTCTTTTTTAGTTTAGCCTTTTTATTTATCTTAATTTTTTATTTTTTTGTGATGGTTTCCCCCATCACCTTTTTGTACTTTTTATTTCATTTCAATAAATTTTAGGGGGCATTGCCCTTTTCGCTTAAAAAAAAAAAAAAAAAAGTTGTCAGTAAAACAGTCATCAAAACCCACTGTCGTCTCGTCTCGTCTCTATAGAAAATGAAAACAATTTCTTCAAAATAAAAAGAAAGTAAAAACAATAATTTTAACAGTAAAAAAATTCATAGTGTATAAGTAACGTAAGTTATGTTACTTATACCTAGACAATGAAATTTTTTGACTGTTGCAAATTATCATGAACCAAAAAAAATAAAAAATTAATCTGTCCTCAACGAGATCTTAATTTATTATAAAATAAGATCACCTCAATTAAAATTTGTGTATCTTATTCGAAAAAAGTAGTGAAGCAATTATTTATTTTTCTTAGTTTGAAGTTTTATAGGTGTTACCCTAGAGTATGGTTACTAGCTCCTTCCCTATGATATAGTCTGAGGTTCCATCTCAAAACCAATTGACAATCGGAGAAGTAGCCCAGGATCTTTATATAATCAATGCCTGGCTAGTTAATTCCCGATGTGGGATAATTGTCTCTAATACCCTGGCTCTCGCAACTATTTACTGCATAAAAAAAGCCAAATTTTTTAATATTATATCTTTAAAATAGTAAAAAAAAAAATCAATATATTTTTTAAATGCATCAATTCTTTTAAAATATTATATTCGAAATCTGTAATTTTAGGGTTATATTTTTATACAAACCAAAAATTACACCATTAAAATGATGTTATAAAATGAATGGACCACATGTATATCGCGTTGACAGACCAATCTCAAAGGGTTAAATAAGCATAGCATAGCTTGGACTGAACCGACCATTTATAAATTGTATTGGAGATTTATTTCAAAGCTAATTGGTTCCTTTGCCAAAAAAAAAGTAAATAAAAAATATGAGTCTCTATATTGGTTTTTATTATTAGATGTGGGATAATTTGTGGACCTGAAGTAGAAAACGTATTGGTATTAAGAGGAGTAGCCCTCAAATTTATATATTAGTTCATGTTTATTTTGTTTAGACAAAAACTTGTATGAGAACACCATGATCTTATATTAGAGACGAGTCATTTTTGACCCATGACCCGGACCCACGAGCCGTGGGCAATTATTTTTTTTATTTTTTTTTTAGTTTTTATATTTTTATTTTGGTATTTTTTCGGTTTGCCAAAAGTAATAGTTACTATAACTAAATATAACAAACGTGTTACTTATATGTAACAGTTTATATAAATAAAAGTAATAAATATATACAGAAAAGTAACAGTATTTTTTTTTATGTTTTCTTCATTTGCCAAAAGTAATACTTATTACAACTAAAATGTAACGAACGTGTTACTTATATATAACAGTGTTTATACATAATTGGAAAAAACTGCAAATATAGTACCTGAACTATTGGGGTTATTTTGGATGTGGTACCTGGACTCTAATTTTTTGCACCCGTCATACCAAAACTCTAATTTTTACTGTATCCGTCATACCTACCACTAACGACATCCACTTTTTTCCGTTAAGTTAGTCATGTGCCATACATGTGACTAAATTTTAATGGTAAAGATGTCAATTCTAAAATATCCTCACCCCCTTCTTCCCCAAAACCCTCCGGCGACGACGACACCACCCCTCCGACTCCCTCCGCCGAAGACCCTTTCACTCTTCTAGACTCCACCGAAGATTTCATCCCTGATCAGAAACAGTTGCAGAAGGAGTTTTATCAGATTTTGTCGATGAATCGAGCTTGTTTGGATCCTGAATCGATTTCAACTCGGTCGTCAATTATGTCGGCTCATTCTGCACTTGCTTCAACTCGGTCTAGTTTGTCTGATTTTGGCGATGAATCGGTGGATGAGATTCGAGTTGTGGATAGACTGATTGCGGATGTTGAAGATGCGTCGGCGATTGCGATGATCGATTTGAAATTGATTGCCGAATGTATGATTTCAAACGGTTATGGCAAAGAGGTTGTTCATATTTACAAACTGATGAGAAAATCGATTGTTTATGAAGGTATTTATAAACTTGGCGTTGAGAAGGAAATTTCTTCGAAGAAGATTCAGAAAATGGATTGAGAAGGAAATTTCTTCGGCGGAGGGAGTCGGAGGGGTGGTGTCGTAGTCGGAGGGTTTTGGGGAAGAAGGGGGTGGGGATATTTTAGAATTGACATCTTTACCCTTAAAATTTAGTCACATGTATGGCACATGACTAACTTAACGGAAAGAAGTGGATGTCGTTAGTGGTAGGTATGACGGATACAGTAAAAATTAGAGTTTGGGTATGACGGGTGCAAAAAATAAGAGTCCAGGTACCAAATCCAAAATAACCTCAATAGTTCAGGTACTATATTTGCAGTTTTTCCTAATTGTAATACATATGTATAGAAAAGTAATAATTCAACCATTTACACTTTAGAACTAAAAACACTTGTGTTAGTAACATTGTAAAAATAAGAAAGTAACAATTTTTATAAACGAATGTTACATTTTACTTGTATAATAATATTGTAACACAGTTATGTTTACTTGTATGATAGTATATCCATATATTTTCAAATAATATTATAATGAGTTCAATTTATCATGATACATGTAAAAGTATTATATTATCTATAGAAATCTGTTACAATTTCATCTACTAAAGTGTTACATTTACTTGTACAAATAATTACATTCATGTATATAAGTTGTTATTTTTCAAATTTTACTTTCTTTTAAAAAAATAAAATCAAAATACTAAAAAAAAAAAAAGTGGAAAAAGCACTATTACATTTCAGTATAACGATAATTACATTTAGTTATTGTTAGTGTTACACGTATTTATAGTTAGTATTACAGTTGAAAGATGAATAAAATGAGCTATTTTATTTATTTATTTTTGTAAAACTGGTGTTACATTTACTTATAAACAATGTTACTTTATAAGTAACAAAATTGTTATATTTAGTTATACTAAGTATTACTTTTGGCAAACGAAAATAAAAATAAAAATAATGTTGACGAAAAATATTTTTAGTATGAGAAGTTCAAAGTTTTAATGCAGATCATATAAGCCTTTAATAAGGACTAGAGTTTTTTTTTTTTTTTTTTGAAGGAATTAGTAAGGACTAGAGTTGAACTCTGCAGTGAGACAATAGTATCAAAGATCCCATTGTTAGAATATTTGTGAACGAAATTTATTGGGCATTAAAGTCTGCATAAACGGATAATGTCATGTTCCCTTCGCTGGAATATCTGTGATTAAATTTTTGGACAATGATACACATAGGGAAAACTCAAATGAAAAACTCATAGTGAAACATTTTAAACCGTTGGATGAGTTTTTATTAGTGGGGCTCACAAACATTTATTACAATCCAACGGATTACAGTGTTTCACTATGAGTTTTCCCTTTGAGTTTTCACTATACATATCATTATCCTAAATTTTACACAGTCCTATGTCCCATATAAGGTCCAATCAAATTTTAACGGTGCATTAGTATTTTGGGGAAATGACCCAAATGTTTACTCTTTCCGGTCCAGAATAACTGTCTTTTTTAACATTTGCACAACCCTTAAGAAATGTAATAATTATCATGACTTAGTGACAAAAGTTCAATTTTACCCCTATTAAGTGTGCAACTTTCTTACATTAATGTCTCACACTAAGATAATTAATAAAAGAGAACAAGTTTCAATGCAAGGATAAGAAAGACATTTAGCTCAAAAATGACAATTATTTTGGACCCAATTTTTGGTACAAAAGTGACAATTATTTTGGATCAGAGGGAGTATTTTTTTTAGGCGAACTACTTCCCACAAGTTTTTCATTTATCCCATAAATTCATGTGCAGTAGTTTATTATACTACATTTAATATGCAGCATTTAAAAGTTATAATATAGCATCAATATTACTGCCTCCTACCTAGGGATGACAATTTGTCTGAACCCGATCCGAACCCGAAGGTGATCCACCACGAAAAAGTAGGGTTCGGGTTGTAATTTTCATGACCCGAGCGGGTTCGGGTTTTGATGTTGGCCCGCCGTGATCCGACCCGACCTGCACCCTTATATACAAAGTTAACATATTATGTTAGTTAACCTTATTATAAGTGTTGTGCAATTTATTTATATACTCCCTCCGTCCCACCTCACTTGAGACTTATTTCCATTTTGGTCCGTCCCACTTCACTTGAGACTACCCAAAATGGTAACCTTTTTATAATTTTATATTCAATCTACCCCACCCACTCATTCGCTCTCTTTATTTTCCACCACACAATCTATTCAACCAACATACTATTAACCCCAATCATTCTCTCTCTTCATTTCCTATCACACATTTTACTTATTTTATTCTTTTTCCTTAGTTATTGTGCCCACCTCTTAGGTCTCAAGTGAGGTGGGATGGAGGGAGTAGTTGTTTGTGGTTAATGTTTGATGATTTAAGACTGCTTTGGATAACTGGTTCAAATTTAGGCTTAATCATAGATTGGGCCCAAGCAGGTATGAGCTGAAAAAATAGATATTGATACACTTCAGGTCGGATCAGGTCGGGTTCGGGTCCCCCTTTTAAGGTTAGGGTCGGGTTCGGTTTTGACGAATCCCGCTCCGAACCCGACCAGTTGTCATCCCTACTCCTGCATGTTGGGTTTCGTAGTAACATGCGCAGCGAAATATAGCATTTAAAATTTTATGAAACCCAAAGCCTATAGATCAATTCATAAGATTAAGACAAATACATCTACGATGAATACACGAATACTAACCCTTGATGCGTTAATTCTTTTTCTCTTGATCTTGAATCTTGGATATTCGCGCTTGTCCGAATCATGAATGCAGGAACACGAACAGAAAGATGATAAAGGAATCACCCTTTATGGATATCCACACGCGAACGAATATTAAGAACTCTTTCTTAATATTGACTGCTAGATCAAAAAGGGACTATATGATTTTATGAATTATTGATCTTGATTCTCAATCTTAATCAATAATAATGTTTCTCCAAACAAGTTAATCAATCATATACAATGGCTGGTGAAGAGATATTTATATGGGTATAAGTCCTTAACCCTTAAGGACTTAGGAAACCCAAATCCCGTCACTTAATTACTGTGCAAGATTTCCTGGCCGACAGCTCTGGCACGGCCGTGCCCTAAAACTTGCACGGTCGTGCCAATAGGTGCGAGTCTGCCTTCCCAGCCGCAAATATTGGCACGGTCGTGCTTTATATTTGGCACGGCCGTGCTTAGCACTGTCGTGCTTTATACTTGGCACGGTCGTGCCAGTTATGCCGCCTTGCACTTCCCTTTGGCTATTTATGGCACGGTCGTGCCCTATAAAGTGCACGGCCGTTGTAGCGACCCCAAAACCCGTCCCTATTTATTTTATATTTTTGGGGTTTTTATTTGACTTATGTGTGCATTTTATGTGTTGCATCATATTTTATGATTTGCATTATCTTACTTGATTATTTGTGTTATTTACTTAGTTAGTAAAAATAATGATTAAAGGAGTTAAATGATTAAGTTGAAATTTTAGGGTTTTTTGTGAAATTATAACTTCAGGGGCTTAAGTGTTAAAAATGAATCTTGGGTGATTAAAATGAGAAAAGTGGGTAAAACCCTTTATAAGCTAATCTTTCTTTCTTCTTTCTCTGTGTTACTTTTCCTTCTACAACTTTCTCTACGTTTCAGTTAGGGTGAAAGAAAAAAAAAGTAAGTTCAACCCATTTCGATTTAATTCTTTTTATTTACTTGTCCGTTTCAAAAATTAATTATATAGAAATGATCAGGGCGTTGAGTAGGTCATTTCTACCCGAACAAAACTTATTTCAGCGGTACTTTTTCCGGAACTAGGTAAGTTACTAATTCCCCTTTAAATGTTAAAATAGTCATATATGCTATATTTGATACTTCTACTTGTTAATTTTGTGATTTGGGTAATATTTGCTATACTTATAATTTTGGGACAAAGGGAGTATATAGAATTGGTTTTAGCTAGATGTTGGAATGGTTTAGAAACCAAGTGGTAATCTTAATGAAAGTTACCAAAGTTGTTTAGTTTATGTGTTATACTTGTGGGACGGAATGAGTAAAAAATGAACTAAGGAAGAAATCTGGGATTTGGCCCAAAATGGGAGGGGGAGCGCGCACCCTAAATAAGGAGGCGCACGCACCCCATGGTTACCAACTTAGACAAAGTAACTGATCAAGGGAAGCGTGCGCACCATTTTGGGTGGGGCGCGTGCACCCTTAGTTGGCCAAAAATAGTGAGGTTCTGATAAAAGGGAGCGCGCGCACCCTTTTGGGTGGGGCGTGCGCACCCCCCCTGTTTTCCAGGTTTGATAGTTTGTTTAACTTGGGTACAAGAGGACAATTGTTTGTGTAGTTCTTAGGGTTGTTTAGGACCCAAACGTGAATGTGTATGACTTTTATGTCGTTGATGAAAAAGATTGGGTTGTGACTAAATGTTCTTTTTATGGACTCTTTATGAGAAATCTTTCGTGTGCATCTTGTGATGTATTTGGCTTAGTTCCTTCTTGGATTAAATGCCCCGGGTTTTGTTTAGCAAGTATTCATTACTGTGCTTCTTGTGAAAAGTCCAGCTGGTCTTGTTGTGGAGTCAGCCAATGGAAGAATTATAGTGGTACATGTAAGTCCACTATAAGGTTTTCCATTGGTAGCTTTTGAGTCAGGCGGTGGAAGAATTATAGTGGCACACAAGCCAAGTTCACTATAAGGTGTCCACTGCGCCTTCTTTGTTTCCCCAGTCCAGATTGGCCTTAGATGGAATGAATTGCTTCCTTTGGTGAGCATTAGAGTTATGACTTCGTGTCATATTTCCTTCGTGTCATATTTCCCTCTCTGGTTACTTTGGTTCTATTGGTTATGGTTTGGTTTTCGGGATCCCGGCTTCAGCTATTTATGCTGCTCAGATGGTTTTCTCTGATGGGTTTTTCAGATGGTATTCTCAGACAGTTATGTTATTGGGTAAACCTTGGCTTGGTATCCACCAGAATGTGGGCTATGTGATAAATGTGATATATGAGTTGATGTTATGTTCTATATGCTATATGATTACTTGTTGATATTGTTTCTTTATGATTGCCATATCAGCATGTAACGTAGTTGCATTTTAGTAGCTTACTGAGATTTATTCTCACCCTTTATTTGTTTACTGTTTTAGATAAATGCGGGTCCAGGGGATAGGACACTTGGCACGGGAGGACGTTGGATTGGTAAGAGTTGGGACTTGTTTTGTGAAGGTTACATTATGTAAATGTAAACCCTTTGGGTAGAGTACCCGTACTTCTTATGGTCACACCTATTTTGGTTAATGTTGGTGTATGTACATTTGTTTAAAGGTTTGTAAGCCTTCGGGCTAAGTACTTTCGTTGTGATAGCGTTTGTAAAATTTGTTTCAAGTTTAGATGAAGTCTTTGAACTTCAAGTGTGTTAAACTTTGTAAAAGTATATTTCGAAAAATTTTCTAAAGAGTTTTATAACGTCTTCCACTCGTGTCCCGAGCGTGGGGCCAAGTAGGACCACGGGTCTGGGGCGCGACAGCCGTGCCAGACCAAAACTCTGCCATTTTCCCTTTTAACAATTCGTTCTCTTGTGTGTGACCCCATAGGATTATATCAAGTTGGTAATAAGCCCAAATACACTTTGTCTCATAAATCATGAGCGGACCCTAGCAGGCCATCATGATTACCCAAATAATATAACTTGTCAAAGTTCGTTAATCCATTATAGAACATATCATAATCCTTTTGTCCACGATGTCGTTGAACGTAAGCCATGGTCAATGGTCAACTTACAATGTTCAATACTTTCTCGATTCTGTATATATTGATAATACAAATCATATTTGAGCACGCCCATGCATTTTATCAATACTATTCATCGAGTGGCCAAAGCTTGACATCTCTCTTGACGAGGGACAAATTCCATCTTAACTTATTACTCTTCCCAACATGAATCCGATTACGCCAATCACATTCTTTATAGCTACCCGTTTAAGGGTAACGTTTGAATATATCAAACGTAATGTTCATTATGTGGAAGAATATAATAATCTCAGGTCTAGGGATTAAGTGATATAACTATATGAGACTTAATTATGACATTGTGACCATGACATAAATCTCATACGGGTAAGTCCAGTATTCATTCTCCAACAAATACCCATAAGTTTAATTGTATCCCATACACCATAATCATCATATGATTATCTATTAAACTTACACTAACAATTAATCATAATTATAAGGGATGGGGATGGGGATTATTATAATAAACATGCAAAGGATATAATAATCAACATTCAATATCTTTATTAAAACATAATCAATAGATAACATTAATCATTCTCATAACGTGCCTAGAGCATACAACACCAACAATCTCCCACTTGCACTAGGCCTAATTAATGTATCGAATACCCATATACCTAACATGACCATCATGCTTTGCTTGAGGAAGACCCTTTGTTCATGGGTCGGCAATGTTATCATCAGTCGGTACTCTGCATATATTTACGTCTCCTCTATCAACGATCTCTCGAATGATATGAAAACGCCTAAGTATGTGTTTGGATTTCTGATGTGATCTTGGTTCCTTTGCTTGAGCAATAGCACCATTATTATCACAATAAAGGTCTATTGGATAAGCAATGTTAGGAACCACCTCTAGTTCACCAATGAACTTCTTGATCCAAACAGCCTCCTTTTCAGCATCGGATGCAGCATTATACTCAGCTTCAGTTGTAGAATCTGCTACAGTACATTGCTTAGAACTCTTCCAGCTAACCGCACCTCTATTAAGCACAAATACAAATCCAAATTGCGATCTTGAATCATCCTTGTCGGTTTGGAAGCTTGCATATGTGTAACCACTTACAACAAGATCATCTTCCATACCTCCATACACCAAGAACGAATCTTTAGTCCTTCGCAAGTACTTAAGAATTGTCTTTACTGCAATCCAGTGACTCTCACCAGGATCTGATTGGTATCTGCCCGTCATGTTCAAAGCATACGAGACATCGGGTCTAGTACATATCATGGCATACATGATTGATCCAATTGCAGAAGCATATGGAATTCCAATCATTCTCTCACGCTCATCAATCGTCTTAGGACACTGATTCTTGGTTAGAGTTATGCCATGGCCTACTGGAAAATTTCCTCTCTTAGAGTTTTCCATGCGGAATCTCTTAAGAACTTTGTCAATATATGTACCTTGACTTAAACCAATTAGTTTATTAGATCTATCACGATAGATCCTAATGCCAAGGATATAAGCGGCTTCTCCCATATCTTTCATTGAAAAACACTTTCCTAACCAAGTCTTTACAGACTGCAGTGCAGGAATGTCGTTTTTCATGAGCAATATGTTATCAACATATAGTACTAGAAATAATACTACGCTCCCACTAATCTTCTTGTATACACAAGGCTCATCTTCGTTCTGGATGAAGCCAAACTCTTTGACCGATTCATCAAATCGAAGATTCTAACTCCTAGAAGCTTGCTTCAATCCATAGATGGATCTTTGCAACTTGCATACTTTGTTAGAATTTTTTGGAATTACAAAACCTTCAGGTTGTGTCATATAAACATCCTCAAGTAAGTTCCCGTTAAGGAACACTGTTTTGACATCCATTTGCCATATCTCATAGTCAAAATATGCGGCTATGGCAAGTAAAATTCTTATAGACTTGATCATTGCTACGTGAGAAAAGGTTTCATCATAGTCAATACCATGAATCTGCCTATACCCTTTCGTTACAAGTTTAGCTTTATAAGTATGCACCTTTCCATCCTTGTCAGTTTTCTTTTTGAAAACCCACTTGCATCCTATGGTTTTTACACCTTTGGGCGCATCAATCAAGTTCCAAACTTGATTATCATACATGGACTTAATTTCAGATTCCATGGCTCCAAGCCATTTATCTGAATCAGGAGCGGACATCGCTTCTTGGTAGGAAGTAGGTTCGTCATCAACTATGACTTCCACTTCATTGCTATCCGTCATGTCAAATCCATATCTCTCAGGTTCGGATCATACTCTACCAGTTCTGCGAAGAACTTGAGTATTCTGATTACTTTGCTGATATACACAATATTAGTAAAGATATACTATTATTCTAAAACTCCCCCACAGTCGAAGCGGGAGGTAAACAAAAGCCGAGACTATTAAGAAAATCTTCAAATAATATCAATGACAGACCTTTCGTAAAAATGTCGGCCATTTGATGATGAGATGGGATATGAAGTACACGAACATCACCGCGTGAACCTTTTCGCGAACAAAAATAATGTATATTTCAATGTGCTTGGTGCGTTGATGTTGTACTGGATTACCCGATAAATGCACAACACTTACTTTGTAACAATACATCAATGTAGCTTGATGAAGAGGTCAACGAAGTTCCAATAATAAATTACGAAGCCAACACGACTCTGACACCACATTAGCCACCCCCTATTTTCGTCTTTACTGCTGGAACGGGAGACAATAGCTTGCTGTTAAGCGGACTAGAAAATCAGATTATAGCTGGGGAAGACACAATAATCGGAGGTGGAGCGCCGGGTATCGGGACAGCCTCCCCAATCAGCGTCTGTGTAAGAGACAAGGGACGTGCTGGTCGACGGATACAAGAACAGCCCAAGATTAAGCGTACCTTGGATGTAACGAACAATGCACTTGAGAGAAATCATATGTTCATCCCGTGGGGCGTGCATGAACAAGCAGATTTGTTAGACGGCGTAGGTGATATCGGGGTGGGTAAAGGTCAAGTATTGCAAAGCTCCGGCCAAGCTGCGATAATGGGATGGATCCGCATACAAAGGGCTGGCGGAAGAGCTGAGTTTAGGCTTTATATCCACCGGTATCGTCGCAGATTTACAAGAAGCCATTCCGGCGCGGTCCACAATTTCCCTAGCACATTTGGCTTGAGACAAGAACAAACTTCCACTGTGCCGAGAAACTGCTATACCAAGGAAATAATGTAAAGCCCAAAAATCATTCATAGCAAACTCAGAACTGAGACGGGAGATGAAAGAGTCACGGAGTGTGTCGGAAGAAGCTGTCAAAATGATATCATCAACGTACACAAGTAAATATGCAATTGAAGTGCCATTGTGATAAATTAACAGGGAATGGTCTGATTTAATTTGTGTGAACCCCAACGTCGAAAACAACAAAGCGTTTATACTAAGCGCGTGGCGCTTGTTTGAGGCCGTACAAAGACATCTTAAAGGAGTTTAAGATTGGAGTAATCTCAACGGTTTCTGAATTTAATCCTTAACTAGCGCAACTAATGTCACATAAAATTAATTCGGTTAATTGATTAACTTTATGTGTGTGAACCTTCTTAAAATAAGTTAAGTGCCAATCCATGATTAAAACACTTATGAGTACATGGGTAGTTTTATGCGGGCTCTGCCAAAGCGAGGCACATTAATTCTATTCATCTATGAGTAAGATGAGGAAGGAGTGATTCCTATACGTTTAAAATGGTTTGACTTAATTGGGCTATCAAAAGACAAAGTTTTGGGCCTAAGGCACAGATGAGATTGAAATGTGTTAGACATATGATGTCTAAATCTCATAAAGGATCTAAGAGTCATATATGATATGATTGACAAGGAGTTGTCTACCTAATTAATTTAATTTTGAGCAGTATCGCCAAAGCGGACTTGAAATTAAATTAAAGATGGACCTTAGCCCATTTAAATTATATGATACATTGGATGTATTTGAAGGTTATATAATTTAGTGGGAGTATTTGTGAAATACTTATAATATCTTTAATTAAGTTAGTACTTATATTTAATTATATGTTTGCATAATTGTAGATAATGGCTCAAAGTACTGGTTCTTTATCATTGCGATCTATCCTTGAGAAGGAAAAACTTCAAGAAAATGGAGCTAACTACACGGATTGGATCCGTAGCCTTAGAATTGTTCTAAAGCATGAGGACAAGCTCTTTATTCTTGATGAGCCCGTTCCTGATGTAATACCCGGCCCATTTTTTTTATTTTTATATTTTATTAGTATTGGGCTTAAGTTAAATTATGCAAGACGACGAGTTGGGCTTAAGTTTGGGCTCAAATAAAATAAAACCCATCGGGTTTAGTTAATCCTTTTCGATTAAGGAAATTAGAACCCTAATATATATACACATTAAAACCCTCCCCTCTTTACTGATCACAAAAGAAAAAAATAAGAGAACGGGAGAGTAAGAGAGGCGGCGGCCAAGAGACGCAGAGGAAAGAGAGAGCGGAGGCGCGAGAGGGAGAAGAAGAAGAAGAGAGAGGGAGTCAATTTCTTCCATCAAAGGTACTACACATAAACTTAATTCCTTCTTTTTAATCTTCGTGAATTCAAGTTGTGAAACCCTAATAGTCACGATCAACTAGGGTTTTAAGAAATTGGGTTTTTGATAGTGAAAAGGATTATGAGAGTTTATGTATATGTGTGTGTGTGTAGTGGGTGCCGTGTGTGTATATGTGTGTGTGCAGTGTGTGTATATATGTGTGAACAGTGTGTGTATATGTGTGTGTACAGTGTGTGTATTCGGTGTGTGTGTACTGTGTGTGTGTATTCGGTGTGTGTGTGTACAGTGTGTGTTTGTGTGTTCTGAGTTTTATGTGTGTGATAAAAGGTGAAAACAGTGTGTGTATAAATTATGTGAATAGTAATTTTACGCTGTGAATAGTAGAATTCTGTGAATAGTGATTTTACGCTGTGAATAGTGATTTTTGAGCTGGGAATAGTATTTTAAATAGGATTAATGCAATCCTAAAACTTATTATTTGGGAATGGAATTAATATAACCCTAGGGGTATTTTAGTAGTCCGAAAAGGGTATTTCGGGAACACAAGTAATGGGTAGAACGAACCCTAACGAAGAGTTTAAGAGGATGAACTCGTGAAGTTAAGAAAGTCAAATAAAATATAATGGGGACGGAGAATTTGAGAAATTCATGTTCCTAAGAAAACATTGTTTGCGTGTTTGTAGATTGTGCACGTGAAATTGCTAAGTGAAGACCACAAGGCTAAGGTAAGGGATTACGATCCTAGCTTTTGATTGTCTCTATCCTTTAATGTAGGATTCCTTTATATTCTTTCATGAGTAGTTACCTAGTGGCGGTAACATTTGTATTCTTAAAAGTTGTGAACGTCTTTGAATGACTCTTACCCTTTGACATGTTTTAAATCAATGGGTACCAAAAACATATCTTTGAATTCGTTATAGTGTTCTTGTACCTACGAACACTAAGTTGAAACCTTGCTATATCTTAATTTGGTATAGATTTGCCATATCTTAATTTGGTATAGGCGTTCGCTTAGTCTGAAATGAAAAAGGACTAAGTAGGGTAGTTTGGTTTGAAATGAAAAAGGACTAGACTTTTATACTGCTTGTTGAAGTAGTTGATTATCATGATAAATCTTACTTAAATGCCCTGATCAGGCATTGCACCTGAAATGGTGACGTTATCTTGGAATTGACGGACTTGAAAGTAAATGCCACATTTCGTATTGAAAAAGTTTATTGTTAACTGTTTTTGAATCTTAACGGTTAACTCGATATTTAATGAAAGCTTATCTTTGAAAATATTATTGTTGTTCGTTCTTCCGGTCATCTCTCCTTAGAACCCGGAGAGATCCCGTACGAACTTACTGAGCATTGTTCGCTCACCCCTTCCATAATTATTGTTCTCCAGGTAATAAGTAGGAGAAGGGCTCTAAGGAAGGAGAAGGACGTCATTAAGGAGCACTGAAGGTTCTTTGGTGATTTAAGTTTAAGTGGACGGTGTTTACTAGCCGTTAGTTTTGAAAGACAATTATTACGCTTCCGTTATTTATTTTGAATGGTGGTTAGAGATACTAGCCGTTGATGTTTGAATTATGGTTTAAGACCGTTGTTTTCCCGCGTTTGGGGACGGATTTTATTATTTAAAGGATATTATTTTACTCAGAAATTCGGGGTGTTACAGTTGGTAATCAGAGCTCCGGTTTAGGTTTACATGGGAGACTATAGAAAGAAGTTAAGACTATGAGGATAAATAGTACTTTAAATAGATTGGGCCTTAGAACTATGATAAGGAAGAGAGTAATTTTGGGGCATTATCATTTTAGGAAACTTACCTTTTGGGGAAACTTTCTAAATTAGGAAACTTTCTAAAGTTGGAATCTTTCCAAATATGGAAACTTACTATTTTGGGAAAGAAATTTAAGATGAATTATCTTACCATGTTTTCTTTATACGGTTAAAATGATAGTTATATAACTCTAAGTATGTGATTACTAATAATGGTGATGTCTCGATTGTAGGTTATGGACGGACTAAGAAGGAACTCAAGGATGAGCGTTTCCAAGGTGGTAAAGAGGTGCTCCTTAAGGGTTAAGAGGTTACATGAGGCATGGAGAAACACCGAAAGAGAGCTAGAGAAAACAAAAGATGAGTTGGAGGAGTGGAAGAAATACTTTGATGTGATATCAAACGACGCACGTCGTTATTTCTATGCAGTAAAGGATTTGGATCCGCAGGTAGAAACAAATCTCCTTCAAGGGAACCAAGTTGAAAATGAAGCCCCAATAGAGGAGAAAATGGTGGCTGAAGAAGAAGCTGTAGAGATAGAGGTCATAGTGGAGGGCAACGAGGCCGCCCCAATTGTGATCGAGGATGAGGAAGAACTGGAGGAAACACCGGTTCGTAGGCCGAAAGGAAGGCCAAGAGGCTCAAAGAGTGCACCGAGGGTCCCTAATGGAAGGCCTAGGGGAAGGCCTAGGAAGAATGTAGGCCGTGATTGAGGAACGAAATTTAGAGTTATTTTATTCCTAGTATTGATAGCTAGCTTAGTCAGTTGGATTCTTTTAGTAGAACTCTCATTTTGTTTGGATTCCAAAATTCTTTTAATAAAGTTATTGAAGTTATTTTAGCAAATAATCTTGTCAATTGTTCTATTTTTAAAATTGTGGCAAACGAACTAATTAAAACAAGAAATAGTGGTCAAATGAAAAGACCATGAATAAAATTGGCTTAGTGAAATGGCCAAGTGAAAGTTAGTTTCGGTCAAAGTAGAATGATTCAAACAAGTATAAGCGGCCTAATGAAATGGCCAAGGCAAAGAAGAACCAAAGTAATCTTTTGAAATGAATGTATGACTGGTCGGAGAAGACGGCCAAATATAATCGAAAGTATGGTCTAAAGAAATGACCTATGAAAGTAAATCACGATTTATAGAAAGGAATAATAAAGGTAAGGGTATAATGAAACCCAAGAAATGTAGTGAAATTTACCAGAATGGGAAAGTGTTGGCTTAGTAAACGGCCATAGGTCTGGGTGATTGACCTTTATCTAAATAACAAGCCTAGTAAGGCGACCTCAGTGTATGTTGTGAAAGTAAAAGTATAAAGTACGCGAGGGCGTGTAAAACGTTTTGTATTCGCAGTATTAATAGGTATCCTGTTATCCTCAGATGTCGAGGAACAACAAAAGGAGCAATGCCGAAAACAATGGTGGACAAGACCCCAACATGACTAATTTACTGCAGACATTAGCTCAGACAATGGCTGGAATCGGCCAAGTAGTACAAGGATTGGCAGCTCAGCAGCAGCAACCACAACCTCAACCAGTGACACAGAGATATCCTCTTGAATCGTTCCAGAAAAGAAACCCAGAGTCATTCTCTGGAGAGCCAAAAGATAAGCCAGAGGATTGGATATAAGATATGGAGAAGATTTTCGAGACGTTGACCTGCACACGAGAACAACAGGTGGTATTCGCAACGTTCATGTTAAAAGGAAAGGCTCTTAAATGGTGGGAAGCCGAAAAGAGAGCATCAGCTGCGCGTGTGGATGAGGCCTTCACGTGGAACAGGTTCAAGACGGTGTTTTTTGAGAAATATTACCCAGCAAGTGTCCGCAATGAGAAAGTAGCGGAGTTTCTGATGCTGACACAGGGCAGCATGACCGTAGATGATTACTGCGCTAAGTTCATGGAGTTACTTGAATTCGCTCCGACATTCTTTGATAACGAGGGACAGAAAACCCGTAAGTTTGAAGCGGGATTGAGTTACCGCATAAGGTTCAGGATTACACCTTTAATGCTGCCAACTTACAGTGACATTGTGGACCGGGTAAGGTTGGTAGATAAAGAGTCTGATAATTACCGCAGCAAGAAAGAGGAAAAGAAGAAAGCCATTGAAAAGGAATCGACTGGATTGAAAGTAAGTTCCGGAGGGTGGAACCGAGATGGGAATAACAAGCGAAAATCTGGTGATGAACAACGTGGGAAAGAAGGTGCTGGAAATAAGTGCCAGAACAGGGGCTACAATAACCACCGAGATGGAGACAAAAATGATGCTCGTGATAAGGGGACGGGCGAGAAGTGTCAGTCACGCCAGGGAAGGCACAAGACCGAAGACTGCTGGTTCAAGGAAAAGAAATGCTACAACTGCGACAAGGTGGGACACCCGCATTGGAAATGCCCAGAACCAAAGAAGAACAACAATGCACAAGGAGCTAAGGATGGTGACAAGGACAAGGGTGGAGGCTGTGGTCGTGTGTTCACTATGACGGATAGAGATGCAAGAGCTTCAAACGATCTGGTGTCAGGTACTCTTTGACTCTGCCTTTGAAATGTATATGTTTTGATTGATACGGGTGCTACGCACTCCGTTATTAGTACACGGGTGGCGAAGCAAATGAATTTGAAATCTGAAAGGTTAGAGACACCTTTAGTGATAGATACACCTACTAGAGAATCGATTCCTATTATGTCTATATATAGAAGGTGCCCGTTAAGCATAGACGAAATGGAACTAGAAATTGATTTGATTTAATTAGAAATGGGAGAGTTTGATGTGATCCTAGGGATGGACTGGTTAGCTGCATACCATGCCCATGTTTATTGTTTCAAGAAGGAAGTTCACTTTAGGTTGCCATCTGGTGAAGAGTTCCATTTTCAAGGCATGAATCCTAGAACTAAGTTGGATTTCATCTCTGTAATGAGGGCTCGCAGGTTGCTAAGGAAAGGATGTGAAGGGTTTTTGGCTTACGTTGGAAAAACCGATAGTGGGGAGATTAGTATAGAATCTTTGTCAGTAGTTAAAGAATTTGCAGATGTGTTTCCAGAAGATTTGCCTGGTATACCACCAGAGAGGGAAGTGGAGTTCTCTATCGATTTGGCACCAGAAACCGCGCCAATATCAAAGGCACCTTACAGAATGGCTCCGGCAGAATTGAAAGAGCTAAAAGAGCAACTACAAGAACTGTTGGATAAGGGTTTGATTAGACCAAGTGTATCGCCATGGGGTGCACCTGTGTTATTCGTGAAGAAGAAGGAGGGGTCAATGAGAATGTGTATCGACTACAGAGAATTGAACCGCGTGACGGTGAGGAATCAGTACCCATTACCAAGGATAGATGACTTATTTGACCAACTTCTGGGAGCATGCTACTTTTCGAAGATAGATTTGAGGTCTGGTTATCATCAGTTGAGGGTGAAAAAGGAAGATATTGCGAAGACGGCCTTTAGGACAAGGTATGGTCACTACGAGTTTTTGGTGATGCCTTTTGGGTTGACTAATGCGCCTGCTGCATTTATGGAATTGATGAATAGGGTGTTTCAGGAATTTCTGGACAAATATGTTATAGTATTCATTGATGATATTCTAGTCTACTCAAGGACTAAGGAGGAGCACGAGGAGCATTTGAGGTTAGTATTACAAATCTTAAGGGAACAACAATTGTATGCTAAGTTCAAGAAGTGTGAGTTTTGGTTGGAAAAAGTAGCGTTCTTAGGTCATGTTATATCTAAGGAGGGGGTTGAAGTGGACCCGACAAAAATAGAGGCTATCGTGAACTGGGAGAGGCCTGCTACTATTAGTGAAATAAGGAGCTTTTTTGGATTGGCTGGCTACTATAGGAGATTCGTTGAAGGTTTCTCTAAGTTATCTGTGCCGTTGACAAGACTGACCCAAAAGGGAGTAAAATTCGTTTGGATAGAAGAGTGCGAGAAGAGTTTCCTAGAATTGAAGCAACGTTTGGTGTCTGCACCAGTTCTTACGTTACCTTCTGGATCAGGCGGGTTTGTGATATATAGCGATGCGTCGATTAAAGGATTAGGATGCGCGCTAATGCAGAATGACAAGGTTATAGCCTATGCGTCGAGACAATTGAAAATCCATGAAAAGAACTATCCGACTCATGATTTGGAGTTAGCAGCGGTGGTCTTTGCATTGAAGATTTGGAGACACTACTTATATGGGACGACATGCCAGATTTATACGGACCATAAAAGTCTTAAGTACATCTTCACTCAGAAAGAGCTTAACATGAGGCAAAGGCTGACACGCCCCCAGGTCCCGGGATCCCCTAATAGAACCTCGAACCTGGATGGGAGTGCCTAACGAGGAACAAGAAACTTAACATGAAACTTAATGACATTTGTTTAACAAACTGACATGATATATATATACTCTAGAGTAAGGAGCTATACTAGCTCACAACACGAGTTCTAGACAAGAAAATTAAAACCAAACTTAATACATACACAGCGGAAACATGCCTAGCACATAAGCTGGCATCAAGAGTACTATACAAGATGTCTAGTGACACCAAGAACTGAACAAGACTGTCTACCCCAAAAATAAGGAGTTATACAACCCAATACATCGTCCTCACCAAGTGTAAAAGGACACAAGCCCCAAAAGAATCACGACCTGCGAAGTAAGCTCCCAGCTAAGTCGAGCCTCACTGCGCACTATCCTTCCTTTGATCTAAGGAAAACAATTAAACAAGGAACGGGGTGAGATAAATCTCAGTAAGCTATTAGATGCAACTACATGACATGTTATCATGCAATTCAAGTAGATACTCATGTAATCATATATCAAGTATCATCAAGTAACAAGTATATGAGAGGCTAAGCCACTCATCAAGTAGCACATAAAGCTAAACAAGCAAGTTATAAGGATATTGCTTCCTTCCTTATTCCTCCCAAGAATACAATTGTTGTCGTAGCTTGTATTACTTTGACAATCACGATCAATAACAGGAAACTGATTATTCAGTATGTATCAGAAGACCCGGTAACCAGTGTCATTCCCAATATCAAGACTCACGAGGTGTTCAAGACAGGAGTTTAGCATTCACTTAAGTCAGGCTTATTGCTCCAACTAAGGAAGCTATGCCCTTACTATGGCCGGTAGTAAGGGGTCAAGCGGAAATACACAGGGACCCGATTGTCACTTAAGCCCCAGCTCTCGCGACAAGCGTGAACCTATATATTTTCGAACAAGCAAGGAGAACCAGCTGGACTCACACAAGAAGGTACAAGTAGATATTTACTTGAACTACGGGAGAAGAACTAATCCAAAAGTAGTGGACTAGCTCAACAAGGAACATGCTTCAAGTAATCAAGAAGTCACCTTGTATCAAGCAAATGTATGCAATGTTTGCACATACACAACAAGAACATGTCTCATACACGTTAGTGCTTACTTATAGCACTTTCTAGTTCATTACCATACATATGTATTGGTGTCAAGCCATGTACAAGATTTTATTATCTTATGTTCAAGTCTTAATCCATTTCTATGGATGTTCAAGTCATGTACAAGATTTTAAATGTCTTATACTTCAAGTTATAATTCCAATCTTTGGACATTCAAGCATGTATAAGAGTTATACATTTACTCTTACAAAATCCCAATCCTATTCTTAGGATGTTCAAGTCTAAGACCTTATGCTAATGCCTCTAAGGTGCACAATCATTGGATTCACAACAAGTATAACACATTAGTGCTTGTTCATAGCACTTTCAAGACATAAAGAAGAGATACTACTCTTATACTTAAGTTCTCATTTGAGTTCTATAAGTATTAATATTCAAGTCTAAGTTCTAATGCCCCCAAAAGGTACAATTATACTTGCTAGGACATCTTATACTAAGGCTATATGCCTTAGGAGGGATAAGCTTTCAATCTCATTTGGATTTAAAACACTTTATTTGGAACAGGGGACCGGGCGGGCGCTCGAGGTAGACCGGGCGGGCGCTCATTGAAAATTTCTAAAACCCATAACTTTTTGGCCAAATGGGCGGGCGCCTGGTGACCATGCGGGCGCCTGGTCCAAATTTCAGCAAAACCCCAATTCTTTCCCAGGCTTAGGAATCTCCGTCCCCAAGCGTAGGAGTAACTTTTTACCAACATTATAACATACCCAGAATACATTACAAGCTTAAAAACCAATTCTTTCATTGTCTTTCATTATTTCACACAGAGGATTTTACTCCCTTTGTCCCAAATTTACAAGTACCACAAAAATCATCCCAAACACGAAATTAACATTCACAAGTATTGAGAATAACATTTATGCATGTTATTACAAGCAAGGGGGAGCTAATAACTTACCTAGTCAAAATTCAAGTTGACCCAAACTTATTTCTGTTCGGCCTGGAACGCTCTATTCAACGCCACGAATATTAATCCGGGATCAGAATCAAGAACGGAGGGATAATTAAACTCGAGGAGTCGAGAATAGGGTAAACTTTTAACCCTAGCTTAGAACAGAGAGAGAGCAACGTAAATCATTTGGGTGAAATGATTTCTCAGAGAAGGAAACCCAAAGATAAACTTAAACTTTCAAAGAATGACACTTAGGCCCCTCAAGTTTCACTTTTAACAAAAAGGCCCCTAAAGTCAAATTTTCACAAATGACCCAAAAGTCAAAACTAGACATTTAACCACCTTAACTATTTAAAGCAGTTAAAGATTTAACCCAAGTAAAACTAGCACATAATATGCAAGTTCAAGTATTTAACAAATATGTCAAATATTTAACAAGAAATAGGATGGGCGTTACATCCTCCCCACCTTAAAGAAAATTCGCTCACGAATTTTACTTACCAAAGTTTGCAAATAGGCTCGGGTATTTATCTCGCATCTCTTTCTCGGTTTCCCAAGTAGCCTCTTCAATTTCATGATTCCTCCAAAGGACCTTCACAATAGGAATCCTTTTGGTACGCAAGACTTGCTCTTTCCAGTCAAGAATTTCAACAGGCTGTTCCTCATAAGAAAAATTAGGCTGAAATGGAATAGCCTCATACTCAAGAACATGTGATTCATCCGCCATATACTTGCGAAGCATAGATACATGGAATACATCATGATTACCCGATAAAGAAGGAGGTAAAGCCACTTTATAAGCCAACTTACCAACTCTTTCAAGAATTTCAAATGGACCGATATAACGAGGAGATAACTTTCCTTTCTTCCCAAATCTCTTTATACCTCTACGAGGAGAGACCTTCAAGAATACAAAGTCACCTACCTGGAATTCAAGATCCCTTCTACGATGATCTGCATAACTCTTTTGTCTACTCTGAGCTGTGCGCAATCTATCTCGAATGAGTTTCACACTCTCAACTGATTGTTGAACCATTTCAGGACCCAAGAGTCTAGCTTCTCCCACTTCATCCCAGCATATAGGAGATCGACATTTTCTGCCATAAAGAGCCTCATATGGAGCCATTTCAATGCTAGACTGATAACTGTTGTTATAAGCAAACTCAGCTAAAGGAAGGTGAGTATCCCAACTGCCTTTGAAATCCAAAATACAAGCACGTAACATATCCTCAAGAATCTGTATAAGTCTCTCAGATTGCCCATCAGATTGAGGATGAAAAGCAGTACTGAAATTCAATTTAGTACCCATAGCACCCTGAAGAGCCTGCCAGAATCGAGAAGTAAAACGAGGATCTCTGTCAGATACAATACTCACAGGAACCCCATGCAGTCGGACAATCTCCTGAACATATAAAGATGCCAACTGAGACAATGAATATCCCATGGAAACAGACAAGAAGTGAGCTGATTTAGTCAACCTGTCCACTATAACCCAAACAGCATCATGGCCTCGTCTGGTACGTGGCAAACCAGTCACAAAATCCATAGTAATATGCTCCCATTTCCACTCTGGAATTTCTAATGGTTGCAACAAACCTGCTGGACGTTGATGTTCCACTTTTACTTGTTGACAAGTCAAACATTTAGAAACATACTCAGCAATCTCTCTTTTCATATTGTTCCACCAGAAATGTTTCTTCAAGTCTTGGTACATTTTAGTACTTCCAGGATGAATAGTATACTTGGCTTTGTGAGCCTCTTCAAGAACTTTCTTCTTAATCTCAAGATCAACTGGAATACAAACTCTGCCTCGAAAGGTAAGAATTCCATCACTGTTGAAAGAAAAATCTGGTTGCTTTCCTTCATTCATTCCACTAATGATTTTCTGAAATTCAGAATCAATTACCTGAGCTTCTTTGATCTGTTGGAGTAAGTCTGAAGTAGTTTTTATA
Source organism: Campanula takesimana (assembly GCA_026119855.1). Classification (NCBI taxonomy): domain Eukaryota; kingdom Viridiplantae; phylum Streptophyta; class Magnoliopsida; order Asterales; family Campanulaceae; genus Campanula; species Campanula takesimana. The sequence continues at coordinate 208,432 of JAOWBW010001641.1, forward strand.
TTAGCAAAGATAACTCCATGATTTGATTCATAAGGACTCCAATCACACAAGTCTTCAAACATCTTCCATTCACGAATCATCAAGCAAGAAATATAAGTCTTTCTGCTCAGTGCATCTGCCACAACATTTGCCTTTCCTGGATGATAAAGGATAGTACAATCATGATCCTTCAATTTCTCCATCCATCTACGTTGTCTCATGTTAAGCTCTTTCTGAGAAAACAAGTACTTCAAGCTTTTATGATCAGTGAAAACCTCAAATTTGGTTCCATACAAGTAATGCCTCCATTTATGCAAAGCAAAAATAATCGCAGCCAACTCTAAATCATGAGTAGGATAATTCTTTTCATAAGGAGATAATTTTCGAGAAGCATAAGCTATTGCCTTGCCATCTTGCATCAGAACACAACCCAATCCTTCTTTAGAAGCATCAGTATAAACCATGAAATGCTCAGAACCACTAGGCAAAGCCAAGACTGGAGCTGTAGTCAAACGCCTTTTTAACTCCCGAAAACTTGCTTCACATTTATCATTCCACTCAAAATAAATAGCTTTTCGAGTCATATTAGTCAATGGAGTAGCAATCTTGGAGAATCCCTCAATGAACCTCCGATAATAACTAGCCAAGCCCAAGAAACTACGGATCTCTGTCACTGTAGTTGGCCTCTTCCAGTTTACAACTGCTTCAACTTTGGAAGGATCTACTGCAATACCAGTAGCAGACACAACATGTCCCAAGAATGAAACCTCTTCTAACCATAAAGCACATTTGCTGAATTTTGCAAATAATTGTTTCTCACGAAGAACTTGTAATATCACCCTGAGATGTTGTTCATGCTCAGCCCGTGATTTAGAATATACAAGAATGTCATCAATGAATACCACCACGAAACAATCAAGATATGGCTTGAAAATACGGTTCATCAAATCCATAAATACAGCTGGAGCATTTGTCAAACCGAATGGCATAACAATAAACTCATAATGCCCATACCTGGTACGGAAAGCTGTCTTTGGTATATCCTCAGATCTGATTTTCAACTGATGATAACCACTTCTCAAGTCAAGCTTCGAGTACACTACTGAACCTTGAAGCTGATCAAACAAGTCATCAATATGAGGTAACGGATATTTGTTCTTGATAGTTACCTGATTAAGATCTCTGTAATCAATACACAATCGCAGAGTCCCATCTTTCTTTCTGACAAATAACACTGGTGCACCCCACGGTGATACAATAGGCCTGATGAAGCCCCTATTAAGCAATTCCTCAAGCTGTGTTTTTAACTCTCTCAACTCAGCTGGAGCCATTCTATAAGGTGCTTTAGAGATTGGTGCTGTACCAGGTAATATCTCAATACAAAACTCAAGCTCTCGATCAGGTGGCATGCTATACTCAGAAGAGAACACATCTGAAAATTCAGACACAACAGGAATATCCTCCATCTTGGGAACAAATAAACTCTGGTCAAGCACACATGCGAGATACCCGGCACAACCACGAGATAAAAGTTTTCTAGCTTTTAAAGCAGAAATAACATGTATAGCACATAAAGGCCTATCACCTTCAAAGGTAAAATCAGGCAAACCAGGAATAGAAAAAGTTACTACTTTTCTATAACAATCAACAGATGCATGATGCACATATAGCCAATCCATGCCAAGAATCACGTCAAAGTCCCTTATAGGTAACACGACTAGGTCAGCAAGAAGGGCATGATCACCCACAAGAACTTCACATTTCTTGTAAACCTCAGAAGTAAACATGCAATCTCCCATATGGGAAGATACTTCTAGCACATAAGGCATAGAATCAGGAAGAACATGCAAATGCGACACAAAATGAGATGCCACATAAGAATGAGATGAGCCTGGATCTATCAAGACTCGCGCTCTCGTACTAGAAAGTAATATAATACCTCCTATGACCGCAGAAGACTCAGCTACACCTTGCTGATCTAAAGCAAACACTCGACCCTGAACTTTTGGTCGACCCCCACTATCTCTCTTGGAACCTGAGGCCTGTTGACTTGTATCCCCAACTTGATTTCCTCTACTTTTAAGACAATTCTTAGCAAAGTGCCCAGTTTCACCACACACTAAACACTTTCCTTGCTTTAGCCAACACTTATCTTCAGAATGGCCTTCTTTCGAACAAAAACCACATACTCTCCTGGGACCTTGGACTGTTGTCCTCGAACCAGTTGATACACTACCTTTGCTTTCAGTTGGCTGTCGGAATCGACGATCTTGGCAGCCAAATTTACCACCTTTAGAACCAGATCCCTGAGTTTTCTCTGATACACGACCAGTCATGGTTGCTCCCAACTTCACCTTGTGTTCTTCGATATCATTTTCAATAGTATAAGCCTTCTCCACTGCTTGATGATAGCTAGTAAGCTGTAGAGAAAGAAGCTGCTTTCTATACTCAGCCCTCAACCCTTTCACGAACCTCTGTGCCTTCTTGGCTTCGTTTGGAACTAAGTGATCACAATACCTCGCCAATTCTGTGAACTTGGTTGAGTATTGCCCCACTGTTAAACTTCCCTGCTCCAGATTAAGAAATTCTATTTCCTTCCTATCTTGGACCACTGTTGGAATAAACTGTGACTTGAATGCTTTAAGAAAATTCTCCCATGTCTGTGGTACACCTTCCAGTTCCCAGTTTTTATTCAACACTTGCCACCAATGTTCAGCGGATTTCTCAAGTTTAAAGGTTGCAAAGGTTACCTTATCACCACCTGCACATCTCAAGGCTGTAAAGATCTTCTCAATACTTTCAATCCACTCCTCAGCCTTCTTAGCATCAAATTCCCCATCAAAACTGCGAGGTTTCAACTTCAAGAACCTTGTAAGACGATTAGGATAATCCCAGTCTACATTATCAACCATTTCTTCTTGAGGAGTTATAGATCTCAGCTGATTACTACCACTTGTACCTTCAGAACTCATTGTACCTGTAGGTAAACACTCAGCGTTATTAATAACACCCCAAGACTCACCCATACCTAGGCCATAGACCCTATCCAGACTTAAAGCAAACCAAGGTAGCTAAACAGGGTAGCTAAACCAGGGTAGCTCTGATACCAACCTGACACGCCCCCAGGTCCCGGGATCCTCTAATAGAACCTCGAACCTGGATGGGAGTGCCTAACGAGGAACATGAAACTTAACATGAAACTTAATGACATTTGTTTAACAAACTGACATGATATATATATACTCTAGAGTAAGGAGCTATACTAGCTCACAACACGAGTTCTAGACAAGAAAATTAAAACCAAACTTAATACATACACAGCGGAAACATGCCTAGCATATAAGCTGGCATCAAGAGTACTATACAAGATGTCTAGTGACACCAAGAACTGAACAAGACTGTCTACCCCAAAAATAAGGAGTTATACAACCCAATACATCGTCCTCACCAAGTGTAAAAGGACACAAGCCCCAAAAGAATCACGACCTGCGAAGTAAGCTCCCAGCTAAGTTGAGCCTCACTACGCACTATCCTTCCTTTGATCTAAGGAAAACAATTAAACAAGGAACGGGTGAGATAAATCTCAGTAAGCTATTAGATGCAACTACATGACATGTTATCATGCAATTCAAGTAGATACTCATGTAATCATATATCAAGTATCATCAAGTAACAAGTATATGAGAGGCTAAGCCACTCATCAAGTAGCACATAAGGCTAAACAAGAAAGTTATAAGGATATTGCTTCCTTCCTTATTCCTCCCAAGAATACCATTGTTGTCGTAGCTTGTATTACTTTGACAATCACGATCAATAACAGGAAACTGATTATTCAGTATGTATCAGAAGACCCGGTAACCAGTGTCATTCCCAATATCAAGACTCACGAGGTGTTCAAGACAGGAGTTTAGCATTCACTTAAGTCAGGCTTATTGCTCCAACTAAGGAAGCTATGCCCTTACTATGGCCGGTAGTAAGGGGTCAAGCGGAAATACATAGGGACCCGATTGTCACTTAAGCCCCAGCTCTCGCGACAAGCGTGAACCTATATATTTTCGAACAAGCAAGGAGAACCAGCTGGACTCACACAAGAAGGTACAAGTAGATATTTACTTGAACTACGAGAGAAGTACTAATCCAAAAGTAGTAGACTAGCTCAACAAGGAACATGCTTCAAGTAATCAAGAAGTCACCTTGTATCAAGCAAATGTATGCAATGTTTGCACATACACAACAAGAACACGTCTCATTGTGAATACCCCTTTCCGATGAAGCGACGCATGGGAAGTATCTTGTGATTATTTTTATTTACAAAGGGAATATTCTTAACGACATTAAAATTATGAGAGTCGCCACGCCGTTTTAATTAAAGCCAAAACATTGAAAAAAGCATTTTTAGTGGGTTCGGGGGTCAAATTACAACAAGAGAAGAATATTGAACGTTATCACTCCTATTGCCCGAATTGATCGGTCTTTCTATCATGATGAATGTGTTAGTAGTGTGTTAGTGATTTAGAACGGATTCGAAGATTGCCTACGTTCCTCTCAATGTGAGAAGCTCAGGTCAGCGTAGTTCGCAGAGAATTAGAATAGGCAGAAGAATCGGGATCATGCATAACGAGGGGAGAATTACCTAAAGTTTAGGGTTTAGAAGTAGTTCCTAGATCATCCTCGGGTTGATGAACCCTCGATCATCATCGGCTATGAAATAACATGTAATTATGAAGATCGCAACCCTAAATATAGCGTAAATAAGGTTTTAATCTATGAACACGAAGAACATGCGAAGAACATATTATGAACATATGAATGAGCATGCAAAGAATATGAAGAAACTATGAATAAACATGCAAGAACATGAATATTAAAGATCTACATTAGAAATAATGCAAGAACGTGAAGAAATAAGTTAGAAAACCTACCTATGTTGGCAAGAAATAAACCTTGATCTTCTTGGAGGTTTGAATGCTAATTAGAGAGCAAAATTGTGTTTAAGAACTCTCAAATTCGGATCTAGAGCTCTCAAAATCGGACCCTTAAACCAATAGCATGGAGTTGGTTTATATAGTAAACTGAGGGGAAGATCTGATGGTCCAGATCATCCGGCGCAAGGTTGGCCGCCTGGCCATTGTTGAAGCCGGTTACAAGAGTGGCCGCGTGGCCAAGATCAACGCGGAGCAATGTTGGCCGCGTGGCCAAGGCTGCTGGCTGACTTGATTCTTAAGCTAGGGTTTCTGCATGGTTTTAAGGAAACCATTTATTACCTAATTTGATAGATTTTGCCATAAATGAGATATTTTGGGAATCCGGGACAAGTCTTTAAAAGGTTTCTAATTCCTATAAAGTCCTTGTATTTTTGGGAAAGTCCTAATAAACTCATTTTCAGGTCGGGTACTAACAGTAGCCCCTCGGCGACGCTTCTTGCAAGGCAATGTGGGGTCGACGATAAAAGAAGGATCCGTCTGAAACATGAGTTTCAAAACAGAGGAAAGGTAAGGGAACGGCTGGACCTTGACAGGCGACCTACGTATCCGCGGGGGAATCAAGCCAAACGTAGTTCAAATCTGATGGGAAATTGGGAATAACTGTCCACTTGTGGGGAGCAACATCTTCTGCTGGGGAAAATGCACCTGCTGGGGATGAGAGATGACCGCGTTGGTCAGGTGGCTGAACCTTTTCAGGTTTCCTACGTATCCTCCGAGGAATCAAGCCGGTCGTAGTTCAGAGATCTACTGGGGATAAAACGAGATATCGGACTCCTGCTAGGGATAATAAACCTACGGGCACTATCCTGTACGAAGCACGAATCATTCGTAAGCAATGAAGTTATTTGGGAAAATTAAAGACTACATTGTCTAAATAGTCCCAAGTTGGAATGGTAAACGCAATCAGGATCGCCAGGGTTCCTGCCGATCGCGCTAAAGTAATAGATGTCGGATCTCTCGCGAACAGAAAACGCCGAGGCTTCTGCCAACCACGATCGATTCTAGGATGCGTATGTTATAGAGGCGCCGAAGTCTCTACAACCACACGAATCTTAATAATAGATGCTGGATCTCTCGCAAACAGAAACGCCGAGGCTTCTGCCAATTACGATTGATAAAGGATGGTATGTCATAGAGGCGCCGAAGTCCCTACAATCATACGAATCCTAATAATAGATGCTGGATCTTTCGCAAATAGAAACGCCGAGGCTTCTGCCAATTACGATTGATCTAGGATATGCATGTCATAGAGGCGCCGAAGTCTCTACAATCACGCAAATCCTAAGCAAATATTTGGTAAAGAATGGAAATTTTAAGGGGCTTTCCGTACCCAAAGGTAACGAATATCAGTCAAAGTAGTGCTAAGGGCATTTAAAATGAATTAAAGGGAAAAGATCAAGGGCAAAAATGGAATTTTATCTGAAGGGACAAGGTTGGCCGCGTGGCCAAAGTTACTGAATGGCAATAGTGGCCGCGTGGCCAAGACCGCTGAGTGGTCAGATCTCCTTCACGCGGATTGCTGATCTGACGGCTGGGGTTGCACGGGCGAAAGTGGCCGCGTGGCCAAGGTAGCCGACGGGCTGACTCTTGGTCACATCACCAGAAACCTTCCCTCTTCTTCTTCTTTTCTTCTTTCTTCTTCTTCCTTCCTCCATTGACGAGTTAGAGTGAGAAAATTGAGTTTTTAGAGAGAGAAAGCTCAGATTTTGATAATTTCGAAGCCTTCATTTCACACATCTCTTGGAGCTATGGCGGATTGGATCAATGAGGCATTATTTAGAGATTTTCCGGGCCATGGTGGGTATATGATTCCACAACAAGAGCAACAAGGAGAGGGGCACGGTAATGCTCAGGGCGCAGGGAATGTCGGGGCTGATCCAGGAGCGGGCTTTGAAGCGGCGCCCTTGATTCCACGGGGCGGTTTGAGACCACGAGCCGCGACTCGGAATTATCGCGATAATCTGATGCGGTCCACGTTCGACCAAGATTACGATTTTTACATCGACTCTGAGCATCATTGGTCGATGGGGCTTCCGGAGACGCGAGAGGTAAATTTCAAATTTTCATTCCTCTCCTTCTCGCACATTTGTATGTTTTATGCACATAATATGAAATGCTAGAATAATGGAATGTTAAAATTTAAATTGCTGGAATTGTAAATTGCTAGAATGGTAGCATACCTGTGCTGTGTTTACCTGCAGAGGATCAAGGCTCGTGGGTCCACAGTGACTGTGGGCAAACTGTGGGCGTCCCTGCCGGAGGGACCGGGCGGTTTGCGTGCTCGGATCGAGGCTATGGGCTTTGGCCCATTCTTTGACAGTGTCTGCATGGTCGGGGCTACCCTGAAGGTGGCAGCGGTGATAGAGGTGTGCCGGGAGTTCTGGTGGGATACCACCCATACTTTCCACTTTAGTTGGGGAGAGATTACCATCACGCCGACGGATTTCGCGGCCATCACAGGGTTGAGGTTTACCGGTACCCCTTTGCCTTTTGATGAGAGCTTGGCGGAGCGGCGGGACTATAGACAGGCTCTGCTGGGAGTCGACACCGACCTGGGAGGAGGTGTCAAGGGTTATGGAGTGGAGGCCGGGAAGGTGAATCGCTTGGTGGAGGTGGCGATTGAGGCCTTTAGTAGGGGGAATATGATTTGGATTGCTTGGTCCGGCTGTTCTTATGGTACAGCTTTTCGGAGATTTTGTTTCCCAGTGGGGCTACTGTCTGCCGGTACTCACTGTTAGGGGCTTTTGTGGACTTGGACCTAGTCGGTGGGATTTCTTGGGGTGGAGCCGGTTTGGCTGAGATTTACCGGGCTTTGGACCATTGCTCGAGGGCTAGCTCGTCGGCCTTTGACGGGTTCCAGTTCGCCTTTGAGGTATACTCTCGACTACCCTTCTTTTCACTTGTTGAGATTTCTGTTCTATTTTTGGTCTGAAATATCTCTCTTATTACATGTACAGGCTTGGGTGTACGAGGTCTTCGGTGTCGCCCCTTTTCAGTTGGTGATGAGTGTTAACAAGGTTGTTCCCATCATGTCGTATTGGTGCAAGGGCAACAGGGCTCCTTCCCGCAGAAACTGGGACAGGAAGACAGTAGATGCTGCTGATCTGAGGAGGGTGTTCGCGATGTCTGAGCCCATCGGGGTTAGATTTTACCCATGGAGCCCGGCCAATGAGGCTTCGGTGGGTCCCTTTGTAGTGGAGTTGACCGCTTCTAGGGTTCTGCTTGTGGGTCTCACCGGGGAGGCCATGTATCTTGGGGAGAGGGTGGTTCGTCAGCACAGGGCTGGTGCGTTACCGTGGGCTCCTTATGACCCTCCTCGGGATATGCTCTGTCCCGCGAGGTTGGCGACTTTCTTGGCTCCCACTCCGGCAGAGCATTACAGGGGGGGTGATGATTATGCCGGCTATGTACGGACGCGGCTGGTCAGTCCACAGGTATGGGCTAGGATGTTGTCTGGAGAGGGGTCGAGCTCGGCCCGTTATGTTGGTCGGAGTCGGCCTTTGGTTGACATGCCCCTTCGCTCGAGTAGCGTGAGAGTGATGAGGGGTGGCCGGGAGGTGGAGCTTAGCTTGGAGCCGACTGATGCAGATCTTGTTGAGGAGACATTCATTCCTCCGCCCGACGCTGGGGTACGGCTTTGTGCTTTATATCAGTCATGTTCGCACACACTTATTTCTTTCTGCCTTGTAATCCTTGCATTGGTTTCCCTCTCAGGTGACTCGGGAGGCATATATCCGTTCAGCTCGGCGGGAGAACGTGTTGATGCGCTTACTGAGGGAGGCGTACCATTCATGTACTTGTCAGAGGGACGACGTTGCGTCACCCTAGCGTCGGGAACGGTCTCCGAATGGTGCGGGCTCTTCTCATATTGGTGGTCGAGTGGTCCGGGGACGGAGTTCGGGTGCCGGTAGCTCTCGGGCTTTAGCGCGGCGTGGAGATACCACGGAGGAAGATTTTGACTAGGCGGGGCCCATCTTTCCATCTTTATTTCCTACACTGTTAGCTAGTAGAGAGCAGAGGGATATGTATGTACAGAACAAATGTATAAAATGCATGTATGTATATTATGCTTTAAAATGCAGTTTTATTGTGGGAGCCTACTTGTGCAAACTAGTTATTTTACAAATGTCCCTAATTTTATACAATGCATGAGCCATGGAAGGGGGCAGGTACGTAGTTGCATGGATCCGTCACGGAGTGGGAAGAAACAAGCTGGATTTCTGCATGGAGCAAAGTTGGCCGCATGGCCATGGCGAGGCATAGAGCAATGTTGGCCGCCTGGCCATGGCAAGATCCGGAGCAAAGTTGGCCGCGTGGCCTAGGACGAAGTTGGCCGCCCGGCCAAGGGCAATATCGCCGCGGGGCCAGGGGCAATGTTGGCCGCGTGGCCACATCCTGCGCCGCCTCCGGTTTTGCTTTTCTTGGCAAGAGTGGGAGCCTGTGCCCTATTTAATGAACCCTTTGCAGCCACAAAAACGTACCAGCAACTTTTTGAGCAGTTTTTTTTAGTTCCTTTTTAGCCAATTTTTCTTGCTCTTTGCCATGGATCAAGAGGCTAGGATCACAAGCCTTGAGAAAAAAGTCTTTATAACCTCTTTGGAGAAGTGGGTTGCCAAACTTCCTGGTTCGAGTCGTAGGAAACTTGATGAACGGTATGGGATAAAGTGTCTTTGGTCACTTTTGCACATGAACTCCAATACCCACCTCTTGCAAGCTTGTGGTAAATTTTGGAATGATACCCTCCATGTCTTCAACTTTTCATTCAACGAGATAACACCCACTTATGAAGATATCGCAGCATTATGTGGCTACGAAGGGAAGGGTAAAGTTGCCTTGCCTTTTGACTTCGTTTGCTTGAGGGACAAGTTGGTGACTTTTGGCGTACCCGTGGATGACTTTGATAGGTATGCTAGGGGCGGTTATGTCGACCTTTTTTGGATGCCACAACACTTCATGCATGCAGACGTGACATCTAACCGCTCCTTGGACCATCTTGCACTGTGCTTGTTTAGCTCTATCCTTTTCCCTTCTGAGGTGGGATTTGCCAGTGAAGGATGTTTGGGTATGGTGAACTTGGCTCGTTTGGGTTATGATATTGTACCGGCCATTCTTGGGGAGATGCTCTGTGGGATTCCCCATCTCGCGGCTTATGGTGGGATGCCTTGTGGTAGTGATAGGCTTTTGACCCTGTGGTTGCAAGAGCGGCTTCGAGTGAATAAACCGGCGGCTTCTCTGAAGGTGGCTCCATGGATGCACCGCATTAGAGGCATGGTGGAGCGGTTTGAGGGCATGACTCTCAAAGGTTGGGAAAAGTATTTGGCGGAAATGGTGACTGACGACATTCAGTGGGTGGTGCCCCATTGGCACATTCACTCTGTGAGGGAGAAACAAGTGGGACTTCACATGATCAAAGTTCCGACCCTTTCTGGAACTACTTTTTACTATCCCTCTAGAGTGCTTCGTCAGTATGGTTTGGTGCAGACCATCCCGGGGTTGGGACGAGGAGAGAGATGATTTTCCCTTCGGGGTACTTCAGTTGGATGATAGTGCCTCAGTCCTTCTTTCTCAGATGTGGGGCGAGGCCGGCTTTAGTCGTAGGACCTTCCTCACACGCTCTAGCAACACCTTCCTGCCACGCGAGTATTTGGATTGGTATATGGGGAGACTTGGGCATGCGGAGCAGACTCTAGAGATCCTAAGGGGCACTATTTTGGGATCCTGTGCTCCAAGTTCTTCATTGAGGATTAAGGAGGCTGAGGCTTATGAGAGGAGGATGAGTAAGAGCGTGGCTAACGGAGGTGGAGAAGAAGTGGGGGCGTCAAAGAAGAGGAAGGGCGAAGAGGCTCCTAATGGCAAGGCTAAAGGTGTTACGAGTTCGAAAGAAGATTTTGTGAGAATCCTAGCAAGAAGAAAGTTCGTCGTGGGCAAAGCAAGAAGAAAGAGACCGAGGGCACAAATGGCACTAAGGAGTAATCACGAGCGTCTCTCCATGGTCGTTGCAGACACATTAGTTTAATTTAGTTTACTTTTGTTTTAGTTTCAATTTCAGAATAGGTTATTTATTCAAAAAGTATGTCAAGCTTAGACTCATCAAATAAGTGTTAACATGCAATGACTATGGAAATAAAAGTTTTTGCTTTCAGAAAAATACAACTTCTATCTCTATTGCTTTGACAAGATTTGGATGTTTATTCGTTTTTTAGACCGCACCTTTTGAAAGGCTGCCTACGTTCCCCTTTTACAAATAGGACTAAGGGGCTCAGGTCACCGTAGTTCACTCCAGTCAGACTAGAATGATTTTAAAGAAAGGGAAGATAGAAGGGGGAATGCTCTAACTTTTGCCTAGACCGCCCTTGCGGGTTTTCGATCTAGCGAGCTTTGTACGTGCCCTTATTTTGCATAGACCGCCCTTTGCGGGTTTTCGGTCTATTGGGCTTCTTTTTGCGTAGTAATAATTTATTTATTTTTTATTTTTTATTTTTTTAAGAGGGGGAGTCTAGTCATAGTAGCGTCTGAGCTTGCTGAGGTTGACTGGTTCCTTGAACGGGTTGCCATCCAAATCTGCCATTCTGACCGCTCCTCCGGAGAAGATCTTCTGTACCACAAACGGCCCTACCCAAGTGGGGGCCCATTTCCCGAGGGGGTTGAATTTGTTGGGTAAGCGTGCTTTGAGCACCAAGTCTCCTTCCTTTATGTCAACAGGCTTGACCTTTTTATTGAAGGCCTTTGTCGTTCTCCTTTGATAGGCCCGGACGTGTTCCATGGCCTTCAATCTGCGTTCGTCTAGTGTTGCCAATTGATCATAGCGACTACGAAGCCATTCTACCTCATTCACTTGGTTCTCGAGCAAGACCCTCAAAGATGGCACCTCCAACTCAATAGGGAGCACTGCCTCCATGCCGTATGTCAAAGCGTAAGGGGTCTCTCCAGTAGCGGTGCGGACTGACGTTCTGTACCCCCAAAGTGCTAATGGTAACTTCTCGGGCCAATCCCGTCCTTGCGAAGCCATCTTGCGAATTATCTGCTCTATCGTCTTGTTGGCCGCCTCAACCGCGCCGTTAGTCTGCGGATAGTATGGGGAAGATTTCTTTCGTTCGATCTTGAATTCTACAAGCAAGCGAGCACACTCGGCTTCGAAATGACTGCCATTATCTGATATAATGAGGTTAGGAACCCCATACCGACACATAATATTCTCTTTGATAAACTGCGCTACCTTCTTGGAATTCAGCACCTTGTAAGACTGAGCTTCGACCCACTTTGTGAAGTAGTCGACCGCGACGAGGACGAATTCATGACCATTACTGCCGGCCGGCGAGATCTTCCCAATAATGTCGATACCCCACGTGGCGAATGGCCAAGGCGTGGTGGAACTATACAGTTCGTGTGGGGGGATGTGGTTGAGGTTGGAGCATACTTGGCACTTGTGACACCGTCGAACCCATTGAATACAGTCTGTCTCCATGGTAATCCAACAATAGCCCAGCCGAGTGATCTTCTGTCTAAGCATCCTTGCATTCATGTGGGGTCCGCACAACCCGTTGTGTACTTCTTCCATTATTGCTTCAGCTTTCTTGTTGTCAACACATAAGAGCAACAGACCATCGTAATGCCTCTTGTACAAAGTATCGTCTAACAGCACAAACTGCCCCGCCAACCTTTTGAGTGCTTGCAGACTCTTGGCCTTCACATCTCCGTCAAGGGACGTCTCTCCGTGCTTAAGGAACTTGTAGATTTGGGCGTACCATTGATCTCCGTTTACCTCTGCATCGATCTGGATCTCACAGCAATAGGCGGGGTTCTCCCTTCGTCCAACCCTGAATGGTTTCACGGACCTTCCTTCTGGAATTTCAACTAAGGAGGCCAATGTGGCTAGAGCATCCGCGAACCTATTTCTGTCTCGTGGCAGGAAATGGAAGCTAACTTCTTTGAACTGTGCTATCAACTCATCCATGTAACCTTGGTACCGCTGCAGGCAAGGATCAATAGTTTTCCATCTCTTCGCCGTTTGGTTAATGATCAAAGTAGAGTCTCCATACACTTCTAACTCTTTTACGTTGCGCTCTAGGGCGGCCTCCAATCCGGCTATACACGCCTCATACTCGGCAGCATTGTTGGTTGCTGAAAAGTTTAGCTTGATGGCTATGGGAGTGTGCTCATCTTTAGGATCAATAAGTAGGAGTCCGACTCCATTCCCTCGCTTGTTTGCAGCCCCGTCAAAGAATAATTGCCACCTTTCTGCGACCTCAATTGCGAAAATGTCATCATCCGGGAACTCGGGGTCGGGTCCTCTCGTCTCAGTGCTCGGAGCGTCTGCGAGCTGATCGGCCATTGCCCTCCCCTTGATTGCCTTCCTCGGTACATAAGTAATGTCGAACTCTCCCAAGAATACTGACCATTTAGCGAGTCTCATAGAAAGGGATGGTTTATCGAACAGGTACTTGATAGGATCCATTTTCGAGACTAGTAAGATCGGATGGGATACCATGTAGTGCTTGAGCTTCGTCACCACCCATACTAGGCCTACGCAGGTCTTCTCGAGCGCGGAGTAATTGAGCTCGCTGCCTTGTAACTTTCGACTGACAAAGTACACTGCATTCTCAATCCGGGAATCTTTGGCTTCTTGTGCTAACATGGCTCCGACGGCGGTATCTGTCACAGTTAAGTATAGTAGCAACGGCTTCTCCTTATGCGGCGGGCGCAGGATTGGGGTATTCACCAAATATTGTTTGATCCTTTCGAAGGCTATCTGACAGTCATGATCCCACTCCACACTGGCTTGTTTTCCTCATTAGCTTGAAAATCGGTTCGCAGATGGTGGTCAGCTGATTGATAAACCGACTGATGTATTGCAGGCGTCCCATGAATCCCTTTATCTCTGTCTCGGTACGGGGTGGCTTCATCTCCAGGATGGCTTGAATCTTCCTTGGGTCGGCTTCGATCCCATTCTCGGTGACCATGTAACCCAATACTTTCCCTCTACGAACTCCAAAGGTGCATTTTGCCGGGTTCAAAGCATGGCGTGCTCTCTCAACCTGTTGAAGAATTTTCTGAGATCTATCAAGTGCTGGCCCCCAGACCCTTTTGAATGTATAATCATGTCATCCACGTACACCTCAATCTCCTTGTGGATCATATCGTGGAAATAAAGTTATAACTGCCCGTTGGTAGGTAGCCCCAGCGTTCCTCAGCCCAAATGGCATGACGGTATAGCAAAAAGTCCCCCATGGGGTGGTGAAAGCTGTTTTTTCTTGGTCCTCCTCGGCCATCTTGATTTGGTTATAGCCGGCAAACCCATCAACAAACGACTTGACCTCATAATGGGCGGTCGCATCCACCAACATGTCGATATTTGGCAAGGGGAAGTCATCCTTTGGCGTAGCTTTGTTGAGATCCCGAAAATCCATACATACTCTGACTTTACCGTTGGATTTCTTGACAGTCACCAGATTTGATAACCACGTTGGATACTCGATCACCCTGATAAAACCCACACGGAGTAGCTTCTCAATCTCCTCCTTCACTTGCAAAGACCATTCCGGCTTAATGCGGCGCAGCTTCTGCTTGACTGGCTTAGCGTCTGGTGCCGTCGGGATTCTGTGCTCTACGATCGAGTTGTCGAGCCCCGGCATGTCCTTATACGACCATGCAAACACATCCACATATTCTTTGAGTAGCTCAATCAGTGCTTCCCTTTCGGCTCCGCTGAAGAAGCTTCCAATCTGCGTTTCCTTAGGCTCGGCTTCGGTCCCCAAATTCACGCATGTTAACACCTCATCAGCAGCTTGGGCTCGAGATTCTTTTTGATTAATAACCTGTTCTGAAATCTCTTTAATGTATTCATCATTTAATGTGTTCGTGTCTGCCTCTTCTAATGAATCATTATTAACTAAGTGTATATCATTAGTTTGATTATTAGCCAATTTATCAGTTAAAAGAGTGACTATGGAGGGATACTCGGAAAGGTCGAGGGTTTCATTCATAGCAAAAGGGAAAATAGCGTTTGCAACAAGATCATAGTCTTCAGACGTAAGGTCGTCAGACTTAGAGGAAGTCTCAAATTCAAAATGTAAAACACTAGACTCTGGGGATGGGGATTTTGAGCGAGTGACAGGAGATGCTGCAGGAGTGGCGACAGGAGAAGGAGTAAGCCCCAGTGTTCCCACCATAAATTCTGGAGTAGCTATAGGTCCCCCAATGATGCACCAATTCTTGAGCTTGTCCCCCATGGGTACCACCAATGTCCTTGGGTCCACCTTATCTTCAGAATCATCCTCGATGACGGCAACCATGTCCTCGTGCAGCCCCAGATTACCCAGATGTTGAAGCAGATATTGGCCGTCCCACGTCTCAGTCAAACTTGGAGTTTCTGCGGCTTCTCTTGCTGGCTTGTCAAGGGTTGTGGCTTCAAGTTGATCTGCCAAGTCTTCTGCAACCTTGGTGGAGTACTCATGCCTGATGGTTCTAATTCTGCCCGTGGCTTTGTCATATTCCATGTAAGTCAGCTTCATGTTGGACCGATCGAATTCCACATCTCTGAAAATCTCGAACCCTTTCTGCAACTTCCCAGTGGGGTCAATCCATGGCTCTGCGAACTCAAAACACGAAAACTCCTCGCCTTCCCTAACAAAGTAGCTATTTAGGGACAGACGGTATGGCCGCATTTCAGGCTTTTTGTAGGGAAGCTTCATCTTTTTAAGCAATTCTATCCTCTGTTGCTCCATCTTGTCTTCAAGAGTAAGGGTGTATCCTAGACCAAACAACCCTCGATGATTAATCTCTTCAACCAATTCTGTGGGGCCTTGCAAGTTCTTACCTAGCCCCAGCCCCGGTATAAAACCCATGTTACGCAGTATCTTGACAACAGGTGCCACTTTGTCCGTTGTTTTGGTGAGGTCGATGGTGCAGATCTGTGCTTGAGCGACTATTTCGAAGCCATTGAAGAGTCGGCTCTCTTCCCCATGCTGAATCTGTAAGACAGGAACGCCCTTGGTGTCTGTCCCTTGGGCAGTTACAAGATCACTGTAGATGATGGTCACTTCATTACCAGATTGAAACTTCACACACTGGTGCAGGGAAGATGGGACAGCGCCCGACTGATGTAACCATGGCCGGCCGAGGAGGAGTGAGAAGGTTGCGGGGATGTCGATGACGTGGAAATCGGTTGGCAGGATCTTTGTTCCGATGGTAATGGGCAAGGTGACTTCGCCTATCACGGCGCGGCATGTAGAGTCATAAGCTTTGATGGTTTGTTTGGATGGGCGTAAATCAACACCATGAACGCCAACCACATCCGTCATCCTTGAAGGCAGGATATTGATAGCAGAACCATTGTCAATGAATACACGGGGAATCTTCTTGCCATTTATTTCGACAGTGATGTACAAAGGCTCATTATGATCAACTCCGAACACTGGCTTGTGTAGCTCCGAGAAAGTGATGATGTTTCCATAGTGGATATTACCAATCATGTGGGTGACGTCTTCCGGGGTAATAGTGGATGGTACCATGGTGGCGGCGAGGTTTTGCTCGTGCATGAGGCGATGGGCTAGGGAGGAGGTGAGTAGGGACCATAGTGAAATGTGGGCTTGGGTTTGTTTGAGTTGAGTGAGGATAGGGTCTTCTTTGTCTAGGTCGGCTTGCTCGGGTTCCTTCCCAAAGACTTTCTTTGCACCCCTTGGGTCGGATTGGTACACTTGACCGGATCTTGTAAGGAGACAAACTTCCGCACGTAGCTCCTCCAAAGACAATGGCGAGTCATGACAAGGGGGCGAAACTTCGGTCTTCTCGGCCTCCCGAAGATTTCGGCCCAAGAAAGAGGTTGAGAGGGCTTGGGATTCTCCTCCTCTAGAGATTCGACTTCACTTACTAGTTCTTCTAAAGACAACAAGTAGCAAGAAGATTCTTTATTATTAGTCATTGAAATATAACCCATCTCATCACAGTCCGCCACAACAGGCTCGGCCGGATCAGTGATCTCACTAAGTTCTACCATGAGTACATTGCTAGCTACATAATCTCTAGGGTCTTCGATGACTCCCTTGTGGATGAGCTCTTGCACGGTCTTCTTGAGTTCAAAGCATTCTTCGGTAGTGTGACCGGTGCACTTGTGGTAGTGGCAAAACTTCGACAAATCGCAACCAAGATGGGGGAGATGTCCTTCTAATGGTTCGAGTATTTCTAATGTCACCAATGCCATGAAGATATCCACCATCGTGAGCCCTATCTTGTCAAAAGCGTCCATGAGCTCTAGGATACTAATCTCGCATGTTTGCACCATATTCACCCCACCCCCATTGTTAGGAAGAGGGTTATTCACCACATTAGGACCCTTCGGCTTCTCAATCTTCTTGTCATTGATCAACCCTTGTACTACACGCTTCAATTGAATACAACCATCCGTTGTGTGCCCGATGTGCTTGTGATACTTGCAGAACTTGGAGGCGTCCAAATCACTTCTTGGGTAGGCAGGTTGGTAATTCTCTAACGGCTTGATGAGACCTCTCTTGACTAACACGTCAAAGACTTTCCCCATAGGCATTCCAAAATCGTCAAAGTGCTCCCTCTCTCTTTGCGGCGGAGCCCCATTCCTTGTTACGGCTTGAACATCTAACGGGACCTCTTTCTGGACCATATTCACTTGGCCGACGGCCTCCTTTCCACCCCTAGGAGGCGCAGGCGCAGTATGAGCCTTGTAGCGGAAGGAGTTGTTGTTGTTGGTCTTTGGACTTTCCTTTGGCGGCACAATCCCAGTGAACCCTGCTTCGTACCTTACTCCGGCGTCAACCATTTCCCGCAAATCAGGGAAGTAACCATTACCTATAGCTGCTTTCATCTCCGGTAGCAAGCACTTGTAGAAAATATGTTTCTGTTGCTTCGCCTTTGGTGGGTATTGGACCTCACACAACCGATGGTTCCACCTCTTGTAAAAATCATAAATAGCCTCGCCGGGCTTTTGCATAGTGTTCTCAAGATCCGTTCGATTCACATGCCAATCCAAGTTAGCCTGATACTTCTCACAGAAAATAGCGCTGATCTGATCCCACGTTTGCCTCTCGCTTGGTTCTAGCCCCAAGAACCAACGCAGAGCTATACCATCCAAAGTGCTATGAAATACGCGAGCCATTTGTTCGTTGGTGCAGTCACGAGCCCTCATGGCCAACACATAACTATCCAAATGAGTCTTAGGACACGAGTCACCATGAAACATTGCCACCTTAGGCATCTTGAAATCCTTGGGGAGAGCCCCCACTTGGCTAGGGTTGATTGTCTTGGTAGTCGGTGCACTTTGCTTATCTACGGTCTCAATCAACTTTCGCATTTGCTCTTGCATGGCCATAACCACAGGGTGATTGGAGATGTCGGGGATAGTTTCTGACAGAGTGACGGGAGGAGT
Organism: Campanula takesimana; assembly: GCA_026119855.1. NCBI lineage: Eukaryota > Viridiplantae > Streptophyta > Magnoliopsida > Asterales > Campanulaceae > Campanula > Campanula takesimana. The sequence continues at coordinate 226,792 of JAOWBW010001641.1, forward strand.
AGTGGAAGCAGTAGCAGCGGCCATCCCAATACTCAGAGGCAACGAGGGTGCGGGTAGTTTGCTAGCGGAGAGGTAGCCGCCAAGCAGTTCAGGGGAAGGTTCATAGACGGCCTTGTTCTTGCTCATGGTAGTGAAACCTTGTTGGGTGTAGAGAGAAGGAGGTGGAACATTGCGGTAGCTTGGGAATGGGAAGGCAGTAGCATTGGTGTTGGGGGGACAGTTGGTATTGACCTCTTCATCCTCGACATAAATGAAATTCTCTCCATCGGGCACCAGTTTAGTTCCCTTTTGTTGATTGTGACCCTTCAACTGTTGGTTCTGGTCTTCCAGCATCTTGTTGCTTTCCTCGAGATTCTTGATCTTTGCTTCGAGACCGGCGAGGAAGTTCTGGAGGCTTGGGGGAATACCATTGAGAGTAGCCTCGGTGTTGAGCTCGGCGGCCACTGGCAGGAGGAGCAGAGGCTGAAGCTGAAGCAGGAGTTGACATTGCTGATGACGAGACTGAGAACGTGGACGGAGTAGAAGCTTCACGTTGTAGTCGACCACCCGAACGGATCCAAACTTGCTTTGCTGAAAGGTTGAAGGGCAATGGAGATTTAGGAGAGGGGGCAGGCTCATGCAAAGTATATTTTAATTTACAAAAACATACACTATTTACATCCTAATTGGTTGGAAGGGGTACCCCTTTTTCGCAACTAGTTAGGAGACTACGATCAGTGGAGGCCATCATTACGTCTATAGACCCCTCGTTTTTCATCTGCATTGCACACCCCCAAACGGACAATTTGGGCGAGGGTCCTATAGGGCAAGCGGCTTCCACCAACCATCGGATCCTACGACTAACCCTTCCTTAAAGGCATTTAACGTGACGTCTATGTTACATCCTACGCAAGTTAATGATGAGCGGAGATCTTGACAATAAACACTCATCTCACCATGGCACGTCCCTTATAGGGAAATCACTTTTTTGGGCACTTTCTCTCAAAGATCTCGATTCATCATTGACTTGGGGATGACTCGACATGGACAGCACGTTAATTGACTATTAAGAAAAAGCTAGCCAAACCAACCGGTCAAAACCTAGGTGTGTTACCTATACTAGTGTGGGTTGACACGGGTTAGGTAAAAGGTTCCCACCGCTCGCGGAACGTACACGGTGAGTGGAGTAGACGAGTGACTCGAAAAGAGGGCGACAGTAGCGCACAAATTCCTGCACATCGAATACTTTGGGTAATGGGGACCTGTGCAGTGCTGACACGGACTAGTGGTAGTGTGTGGCAAGAAACTAATTCTTTTTAAGGAGAAAATAGAGAAGTTTTTGATGTTAGGATGATGCAATGCAATGCATGAGAGAGAGAGAGAGAGAGAGAGAGAGAGAGAATAATGTACAAGGGAGCATAGCAGAGTTTTGTTTGACCCTAAAACTAAAGCGATGATAACAAGGGTACATGGTACAAGGTACAAGGTACAAGTATTAACATGGCGGAGTGCGCGGGTGCATGTGTAAACATGGCAGGTGTGTGCATGTGTAAACATGGCAGGTGTGTGCATGTGTTAAACCTGGCAAATGTGAGCATGTGTAAACATGGCAAGGTGTGTGCATGTGTAAACATGGCAAGTGTGTGTAGGGTGCATGTGTAAACATGGCAGGTGTGTGCATGTGTAAACATGCCAGGTGTGTGCATGTGTAAACATGGCAAGTGTATGTAGGGTGCATGTGTAAACATGGCAGGTGTGTGCATGTGTAAACATGGCAAGTGTGTGTAGGGTGCATGTGTAAACATGGCAGGTGTGTGCATGTGTGAACATGGCAAAGTGTAAGGTGCATGTGAGAACATGGCAAAGTGTAAGGTGCATGTGAGAACATGGCAAACATCATGATGTGAACGAAAGTTAGACCCACTATGTTTGAAAAAGTTTCAAAGCAGTCCCCAGCAGAGTCGCCACTGTGAATACCCCTTTCCGATGAAGCGACGCATGGGAAGTATCTTGTGATTATTTTTATTTACAAAGGGAATATTCTTAACGACATTAAAATTATGAGAGTCGCCACGCCGTTTTAATTAAAGCCAAAACATTGAAAAAAGCATTTTTAGTGGGTTCGGGGGTCAAATTACAACAAGAGAAGAATATTGAACGTTATCACTCCTATTGCCCGAATTGATCGGTCTTTCTATCATGATGAATGTGTTAGTAGTGTGTTAGTGATTTAGAACGGATCCGAAGATTGCCTACGTTCCTCTCAATGTGAGAAGCTCAGGTCAGCGTAGTTCGCAGAGAATTAGAATAGGCAGAAGAATCGGGATCATGCATAACGAGGGGAGAATTACCTAAAGTTTAGGGTTTAGAAGTAGTTCCTAGATCATCCTGGGGTTGATGAACCCACGATCATCATCGGCTATGAAATAACATGTAATTATGAAGATCGCAACCCTAAATATAGCGTAAATAAGGTTTTAATCTATGAACACGAAGAACATGCGAAGAACATATTATGAACATATGAATGAGCATGCAAAGAATATGAAGAAACTATGAATAAACATGCAAGAACATGAATATTAAAGATCTACATTAGAAATAATGCAAGAACGTGAAGAAATAAGTTAGAAAACCTACCTATGTTGGCAAGAAATAAACCTTGATCTTCTTGGAGGTTTGAATGCTAATTAGAGAGCAAAATTGTGTTTAAGAACTCTCAAATTCGGATCTAGAGCTCTCAAAATCGGACCCTTAAACCAATAGCATGGAGTTGGTTTATATAGTAAACTGAGGGGAAGATATGATGGTCCAGATCATCCGGCGCAAGGTTGGCCGCCTGGCCATTGTTGAAGCCGGTTACAAGAGTGGCCACGTGGCCAAGATCAACGCGGAGCAATGTTGGCCGCGTGGCCAAGGCTGCCGACTGACTTGATTCTTAAGCTAGGGTTTCTGCATGGTTTTAAGGAAACCATTTATTACCTAATTTGATAGATTTTGCCATAAATGAGATATTTTGGGAATCCGGGACAAGTCTTTGCAAGGTTTCTAATTCTATAAAGTCCTTGTATTTTTGGGAAAGTCCTAATAAACTCATTTTCAGGTCGGGTACTAACACTCATACACGTTAGTGCTTACTTATAGCACTTTCTAGTTCATTACCATACATATGTATTGGTGTCAAGCCATGTACAAGATTTTATTATCTTATATTCAAGTCTTAATCCATTTCTATGGATGTTCAAGTCATGTACAAGATTTTAAATGTCTTATACTTCAAGTTATAATTCCAATCTTTGGACATTCAAGCATGTATAAGAGTTATACATTTACTCTTACAAAATCCCAATCCTATTCTTAGGATGTTCAAGTCTAAGACCTTATGCTAATGCCTCTAAGGTGCACAATCATTGGATTCACAACAAGTATAACACATTAGTGCTTGTTCATAGCACTTTCAAGACATAAAGAAGAGATACTACTCTTATACTTAAGTTCTCATTTGAGTTCTATAAGTATTAATATTCAAGTCTAAGTTCTAATGCCCCCAAAAGGTACAATTATACTTGCTAGGACATCTTATACTAAGGCTATATGCCTTAGGAGGGATAAGCTTTCAATCTCATTTGGATTTAAAACACTTTATTTGGAACAGGGGACCGGGCGGGCGCTCGAGGTAGACCGGGCGGGCGCTCATTGAAAATTTCTAAAACCCATAACTTCTGGCCAAATGGGCGGGCGCCTGGTTACCATGCGGGCGGGCGCCTGGTCCAAATTTCAGCAAAAACCCAATTCTTTCCCAGGCTTAGGAATCTCCGTCCCCAAGCGTAGGAGTAACTTTTTACCAACATTATAACATACCCAGAATACATTACAAGCTTAAAAACCAATTCTTTCATTGTCTTTCTGTAGATACCCCGGGGAACCACAGCTTGGCTAGAGCGGTGAATTATCCTAGGTTGTCTAACTTGTTTTTAGATTGTTTAGAGTCGCCACCTATGTTTTAAAGGAACATAATAAAAACCTAGAAATAGCCTAATTTATGTACAAAACCAGAGATTCGGGAGAGAAGGGTTCGGGGGTTAGGTGACGGAGTGGGAAGTACTTAAACACCCACTCCGCCCCGCTTACGGGTCTTGCTACTATTGGTGTTCTAATATTTACATGTCCTTCAATTAATTAAATAGAAATGTGCTAACAATTGTGATGAGAAGAAAAGGGGAAATAAAGGGGAAATAAAATAGAATTGTTTTATTTATTTAATGATAAAGATTACATGTAACAAGTAATGTTAAAGAATTACATTAAGAGATGAAGAGAAATTAACATGGTGAATTAAAGTTAAGATTAAAATGTAGGGAGATAACCTTAACTAACTTCAATATGTGAAGTAGTCATGTTGGTCATGTCCCATTAATGGGGATTGCATACATCAAGAAGAAGAAAACAAAGGAAGAAAATGGAGTTGTACCTTAAGAAAGAGGACTTGGAACCTTGACTTGAAAGTGTTGTTTTTGTAATGAAATTGTTGTAGAACAATTTGTGTAGAGTCTTGTTACTAAGAACTCTTGTTGGGAGAATTTGTGTATAGTGTAGTTGGTGAATCAATGTTGGAGTCCTTTTCTAAGGTAGAAGATGATGGTTTTTATAGGTAAAAAGAGAGGGAAAGGTTGGAGGAAATTGGTCAATCCATGTGAGATGGAATTGACCAATAGAAAATAAGATAAATAAAATAATAAATGAAAGAAATAAAAGAAAATCAAATAAAATAAAAATGAATTATTTTGTTTTAAAGAGATGGCTAGAATAATGGGATTGGGAGTTAATGAGAAAAGGGGGGATGAATGTGGATGTAAAAAAGGGTTGTTTGTGATCAAGAAAAGATGTTTGTAAATAAGAAAAGGGGGGGAAATAAGGTGCAATCCGTTACTGCCAAAGTGGGAAGCGCGCGAGTCCCGCTTTTGGGTCGAGACGCGCGCGCATCCCGTTAACAGTCCCGGAAGCGCCCGCGGTAGAGAAGGACAGAATGACAGAATGACCCTAAAAGTTAACTCTGTTATGCAGTTTAGTCCAAAACTAACGGAATCAGTTAAGAACTTAACCGAAGTAACAGAATCAACAAAAATAAGTTAAATAAAAATACTTTGTATGCAATCGGGGTGAGAGGTCCAAGGCGGGTGTCTACAGAGCCCCTCGGCGACGTAGATTGCGAAGCAAAACTCGTCGATGAAAGAAAGACAACCGCCGAGGACATCGACAAGAGAAAACAAAGACTTGATAAAGCAGGAATTTGAAATTACAAAGGATAGGAGTGCGCTACCTGTGTGAGCGACTTTTGCTGATGGAAGAGGTATGGTGATTTTAGTGGTTCACCATGGACCAAAATTGGTGCTCTGTGCGGCACCTGGTGCTCTGTGCGGCACCTGCTGATTCTGGTGCTCTGTGCGGCACCTGTTGATTCTGGTACTCTGTGCGGCACCTGGTGCTCTGTGCGGCACTGTGATTCTGGTACTCTGTGCGGTACCTGGTGCTCTGTGCGGCACCAGTTGATTCTGGTACTCTGTGCGGTACCTGGTGCTCTGTGCGGCACCTGTTGATTCTGGTACTCTGTGCGGCACCTGGTGCTCTGTGCGGTACCTGTTTATGTGTATGCTTTGCAGATATATGTGCTTGTGTGAGATGTGAAATAGGAATTGCGAGAGAAAATTGTGATTGTGGTGTGATATGTGATTTGAAAGCAGTTTTGTAAGAATGGAGAAATTGCTTTTGTGCGCGGTGTGATTTGAGGAAAGCATTGGATGTATTCATACCTTCACTTACCATTGCCACTTGAGTGGAGATGGATTCTTGATGTCCGCGGAGGATGCTTTGATGGAGAATGTCCATTCTTTAGATGTTGATGAGAGAATGCCCTTGATGTGGGTTGGCGAGATGGTACTCTGGATGATGGGTTGGTCGTGCCAAAAGACTTCCTACGTATCCCTTGAAGAGAATCAGACCAGCGTAGTTCACGGATGATGGAGAACGCTGGAGGAGAAGCTAGGAGCAAAGCAAAGTAAAGCACATAATTTTGCACAATAGAAGGAGAAAAGAAAGAATTTTTTTTTTTTTTTTTTTTTTTTTTTTTTTTTTAGTTCGTGGGTGAACCATTTTAGCCATTGTGTGTTTGTGAAGCCAACCCAAGATCAAGTCATGTTCAGTCGAAGTCCGGATTGCCTCGCTTGAATTCTGTTGTCGCTGGTGTGCCCAACGAAGATTGATGTCTTGCCCCAAGAGATTTGTCGATTATGGGGCTTCAAAAGGCTTTTGATGCCGAGATGGGGGGTTGCTGATTGTAAAGCCCCTAGAATGCCTTTGATGCCAAATTTTTAGGACTTGCATAGCTCCAAGATAAATCAGCTCTTGGCCCATTCGAGTAAATCCCCCTTTGTTGTTGTAGTGAGCAAGCCCCAAGAGGAGATCGTTGATGCCAAGCTTCGAGAGATTGCAAAGCCCCAAGTGTCGTGGGCTTGTAGATGGCGGGATGTGAAGACCTTTCATTGTAAAGCCCCAAATTATCTTGTGATCGTTCGGCATTGAGAGCGGATGTACCGTCGGGTAGAATTCTGATAGAGATCCCCTTCTTGCTTTTACTGGGGAGATGAATGGCCTCATTGTGGTTGATACCCAAATGGCGGAGGGCTTATGTCAAAGGATGCAGTAATGTCTTGCGGTGCCGTCGAGGTCGCGGAGGATAAGGTCTTGGTGTGATAAAGTCCCAAATGAGTATGCTTGCTTGACTCTTCTTGAGTTGAACTAATGACGGATATTCGGATGCAACTAGTGCTGTGGCCCAACTTTATCTGAGCTGCACCTTGTGCTTTTGATCTTGGAGAAGGGGGTGCTGAATTGCAGAAACATTGGGATTGGCCGTGGCATTTCCCGCTATAACCCTGTTTTGATTAGAGTTTAGCATATTGAATCTTTTTCCTTTTCTCTAAGACTTCCTTCAAAATCTCGCTGTGAGTTCTAACAAAAATCATCAACTTCATTCATAACATCAGAGTCTTCATTTAAAACCAAGAGGCCTTTGACTTGAAGTGTTGAGAGACCCTTGAAGCTTGATCCCTTTCATGGAGCCATAAGACTATTCCACATTGCACTTGCTCGAGTATTGTTGCCCAAAAGACTGTCGGTCGCGGTCGGTCGCGAAGCCCCAATATTGCCCTTGCTCGGATTACTGTAATGCCGTAGCCCAAAAGATTGTAGATTGTGAAGCCCGTTGAGACCTTCGGTGCCGAATTGAGGAAGCTTCCAATGTTGCACATGACTTGGCTGGGGATACTGCTGGGGAGTTAATTTCTCTTTGCCGAGGGAGCCTTTAAGACTTGACCGTACCCCTAGAGTGCCATCATTGATTTCGAGAAAGGTCCACCCTTGATTGGGGAAACGAGCATGGGCACACATGACAAGAGGGCTTTTTGACATCCCTTTTGAGGGACTTTGAGGATAGTTTCACACATCTTTCTTGAGCATAGCCCCTAGGGCGTATTGATTGCCAAATGAAGCAAAGAATCCCTTGTTCTTGAGTCACATAGCCCTTAGGGCATCACCATTTGTTGAGCAAAGCAAGAGTGACTCGTCTTCGTGTGAGGGAATAAACATGAGAGGATATGGCAAGAGCTAATCCATTTCTCGGGAGCCTTTCGGCGTACTTTAAAAGCACATACTTGAAGAAGCCTTGAAAACTGAGACACATGTTTTGTTCTATTTGCTGCCAATCCAATTGACTAGCTAGGGATATTTGTGCAACCTCGTGCCCTTTATGATGGGCTTGTTCTCGGATGGATCTTGGTTACCACGGGCCTTCTTTTCATGAACCCAACAATGCATGATGCCGATAACCCAAGACAACCTTTGATGGTGCTATATCTTGTCGAGCCTTTTGCAATCCCAAAGTTGACTCGGTGGGGAATTGACTTGCTGAGGAGATTCAATGTAGAACTTGTCTTTTTTAGAGCCGGGGATCTCCATTTCTCTTTCCCTTCTCTCTCTCACTCTCTATTTTTATTTTTTATTTTTATGACGCACCCTGTTTTTTGCCTAGACCGCCCTTTCGGGTCTTCAATCTAGCGGGCATCTCTTTTGCGTCTTCATCATTCTTTTTTTTGACTCAGTTGATGAGGAAGTGTGCATTGACTCTAGATGAGGAGATAAGACATGTGATTTTGCGGTAGAGACCTTTTGTCACTAATGATGAGTGACATTGACTTGACTAGGGAAGTGTCCCTAGTATTGACATGTATTTTTTATTGAATTGAATGACTCGCGAAAGAAGCCCCAATTTGATTGCAAGGAATTGGGAGTATGCAGAAAGAATAGAAGTCCCTAGACTCGACAAGGGGCGCGAAATGATTCCAAATCTAAGAAAGTTGTTCATCTTTTTGGTGATTAATTCATTGGCAAATGAATCGTACAAAGATGTCTTGACAAGTTTGAGATGAAGGCCGATCACCATAATGCGCTAGGGCTAAACATTTCTTCTTTCTTGCATGAGACCGGACCCGCAGGTTGCCTACGTTCCTCCAGTGTAGAGGCTCAGGTCACGTAGTTCTTGTGGATTCTCCATTCTTCGGGATGGAATTGTTGCTTCGTAGCTTCGTCCTTTGTTGGTGGATGATGATGTTGATCTTCTTTGATTGAGGGGGATTTTTTTTTTTTTTTTTTTTTTTTTTGTGCTCTAACTTTTTGCCTAGGTTGATTTGATGTTTCAACCTAGCGAGCTCTTTTTTTTCTTTTCTTTTTTTTTTTTTTTTTTTTTTAATCCCTCTTTGAAAACTTTGCTTGACTTCTTCATGATTGTTGCTCCACCTTGTTTGTCTTGGCTTCGTCGTGATGTTGGCGTCGATGTTTAGCCCTTAGGCGTTCAAGTGATGGCCTTGTTCTAAAACTTGTTTAGACATCTTTTCATCATTTTGTCAAGAATTAGATCGAACAACTTGGAAGAGTGTATAAGACAAGAACGACTTTTATTTGATAAGAAGACTCGACACTTAACAGGGACGAGAGAAAACTTTAATGCACACATTAGAGGACTTTTGACTCTCCCTTTTTTTTTTATCCTATTTCTAGGTAGAGAAAGAGAAACGGAGATTGTTGTCGTCACCCCATGTCGTTGTAGTCCTCATTGTCGTTGTAGTCTTCCATGTCACTACATTCTTCCATGTAATTGCTTGGGAACCCTTTGTCGTTGAAGCTTGTGTCATAGAGGACTCGGCCACTTCTCTGAGCAAATCGTCAATTCTAACCCCGCAT